>CAAKHD010013618.1:70451-105223 GCA_901007705.1 Fistularia tabacaria | reverse complement strand
TAAAAAAAAAAAAAAAAAAAAAAAAAAAACTTTTTTTTTAAGGGGCCCACCCCGGGGAAAAAAAAAAAAAAAAAAAAAAAAAAAATCTCCTTTAATACACTGACCTGTATCTCAGCTGTGATGGCCGCATTTAATGCAGATTCCAAACCTCCGTCTGCCATTAAGCTGCTGACTAACAGGTCAATCATAAAACGCCGGCCAGGGGTAACACTCATCTCATTTCCAGACGCTAAAAGATAAAAAATGTACAGAAATTACCTCATGCACAAGCTAAAAATGAAGCGTTGAAGATCTATTATCTGTCCTTCATGGTGTTTTATCAGTGTTAGGTATAGCTTGTGAATTGAACTTACCAGCATTAGGCAGAAGTGATGACAATGCCCTTGCTCTTTCCTCTGCGGTGGGCAGTAAAACTGACCAGCCACTTTGGAGGACAGCTTGAGCAGCCGCTTGCACAGTGTTGAGCACCCCAGCATTACTAGCAAGCATGACCACTGTCTGTTTGAGAGTGTTAAGCAGGACACTGCCAAGCCCTATTCCTAGTTCCTCTGGATCTACCTGGTTACTAATGGCTGCATGGAGCTGAGGATACACATGGAAGCTTTTAGAGATGTAATTTTGGTCCAATCATTCATCATTATTATCTACATTTGGATGTTTCAGTCATGTGACTTGAAACTATGTGCAATTATTTTAGGTAAAAACATAATCAGGATTGTTTTTAATCATGGGTGCTGCAAACCCAAGTAAAACTTGGGCCACTGAAACTTGAATACCTACCTGTAGCCTGAGTAGATTGAGTGCTGCAACTACCATACACTCCTTCTCCTGCGGAGGAGGCCAATCTGAGCTTCCATCCATGCCCTCACTGACCTGCCGCAGGAGCAAGTCCAGCTGCTCAAAGGTCATAGGGCAAACGTCGACAACAAAGGGGACGCGCTGACCAACAGACCACTCTGAGCATGAGGACCAGGCAAAGCTCTGCAAACCCACAAAATGCATTTTATTATTTTTAGAAGCACAACAAAATCAATGCTATACGTTGTGTTTATTACCTGCCCTGGGCCACAGGAGATTCCAACTATATGTTTAGAATTGAGCCCTGGAAGTGCCTTGGGTTGCTTCTTGTTTGAAAAAAGTGTGTCAAAGTGTTGTAACTTATCATTGCTGCCCCAGCTGTGCACCTCTCCATCCTCAGTGAGGGCTAGGCAATGTGTTGATCCCACAGCAACATCCATGACTTTCTTCCCTGATTAAAAATATAACAGACGAATGAACCTAACTCTTTGTATCATAATGCCCAGTAAAAAAGTAAAAAAACACTATCATTTTCAGTGGAGCAACACACTTTGGGAGCACCATCTGGGAGTTTTTCACACCATTTCCCTATTTTCCCCGGCCCCACTTCTAAAAAACTGACACTCTTTAAGAGAAAGTGCAACTGCTGCTTTCAAAGGGGCCTTTCCCAATACATAGTAGGTGTGTAGCACAACTTGGCTGGACTCAACTTGGGTAGTTTTACAATACTTCTTAGTACCTCCTCAATTAGGGCAGGGTAATTGTTGAATGGTGGCACATAACTGCTACAATGTTGTTTTACACACAACACTACATACACAAACAATGGAAGACATTGTGGCCGTCGTGTACTTGCTGTTTGTTCTGTGGCTTTTTGTCATGTTTTTGACAAGAGAAGAGAGCCGGATAAGGCTACAGGCAGTGTGACACAGCACCAGCCATGCTAACATGTAGAGGTCTTGTCGGTTTGGCTGTTTTTTTAATTGATTTGATCCTTGTGTCAAGGGCCACACTCAGTGACATGGTTCTCTGGCCTATCAGTGGGTAGCATTCTGTTTAGTTCATGCTCTAGTATTGTCTTGGCTCAATAGGACCAGGTGCTATCCCTAATTACACAAAGGAACCATGTCAAGCTGAAACTGTGTAGTGGGAAAGCGTCAAGTGGGGATGAAGGACTTTGATATGTTTATCTACCAATAGATAGAGACACTATCAGTTTACCATGTATTATGTATTCATTTATATTGAATGAAAACAACTACGAAAGGAATCCTCTGTAACTTGTTGGGGTCTATCCGTGTTAAGTCAGTGGTGTCAATTAATCATTCTTTCATTAGTATTGACAACTGGCTCAGGTACCATGAAAGAGCACGTTGTAATAAAATACTTTTTGACACACCATGTTGCAAGGCTCCCAGTGGTAGGTTAGGGATAGTATTTGATAACTGGAAGTTATCTTTCCATGACACTGTGCTACCAGAGTTCTTTAACTTTAAAATCACAAAAGAACATTTATTTATAGGGATCTTACCTTGGAGGCTGTCAAGCAACTTAGGGTACCGGACGTGTTCATCTGTGCCATGACCGAGGCGTTGGTTGTCCCCCTTTCCCCAGGTATACACCTGGCCCTCCTTAGTAAGGGCCAGTGAAAACTGGCTGCCACAGCACACTTTCACTATATCCAAGTCTTGAAGTTTCTCAACAAGTTTTGGGGTCTTGCAGCCATCACTACCACCTCGGCCTAGTTTTCCATAATCTCCGTCCCCCCACGACCATACCTGGCCTGTAATAACACACATATATGGCATTTAAAATACCAGAGCCACAGTTTATATCTATAGCTAGACCTAAGGCAACAAAGTACTGTTTCTGACCATTTTCTGTAACAGCAAGAGTTTGTGCATCCCCACTTCCACATGCCACATCTACCACTTTTAGTCCTTTAAGTGCTGTCACCAACATGGGTGTTGTCTGGTCCTCACTAGAGCCTGGAAACCAAAAGAGTTTGTTTAATGTGGGGGTGGGGGGTGGGGACTAAACAGAAATTCGATCTCTTGTAGCCACTGATCCACAGAAGAAGGTTACCATGACCAAGGCGACCATAGTTTCCTCTGCCCCAGGTATAAAGCTCGCCATCAGCTGTGATCGCAGCACTATATGTGCTCCCACAGGCAATTTGGACAACAGGTTTTCCTGTCTGTTTCCCATTGAAGACTGCAATCATTGTAGGTTCTTCGAGATACCTGAAATAAATTAATGCATAAATCAATGACATGCTAGAATGCTGACAGATTGAAGAATTTAACAAATAATCACGAAAAACATCAATTTTATGTATGTAGAGTTTACTTTAAACCATCCTGAAAATGATTTTGTATGAAGGCAAATACAAATCTGAATTTGCTGGATTTGGAAAATAACTTTCAGAACAACGCAATTCATAATTTTCTTTAAGTGAATTATTCTTTGTCCTTTAACTGCAAAAGCTAAAACCATAAAAAATGCTATAGATGGACAATTCCTACAATGAATAGATGTAAACTGTGTCATTAAGTGATAGTTACAGAGTGTCTTGACTTTAGAAATTTAAAAAGTAGTTTTCATCAAGCTACTAACGTGGTGTCTCCATGTCCAAGCCGGCCACCATCACCACAGCCCCATGAAAAAACCTCCCCATTTGATGACAAGGCCAAGTAGTGCTGCCCATCTGGATGAGCGGAGAGTCTGATGATCTTTCTGGAGCTCAGCCCATGGACAAGCATAGGGGCCTGCAACAAAATGATTGTATGACTAATTTGATCCTTTTCCCATTCTCTTCCAATTAATGCTTTTAACAAAACAAATGCATAAAATAACTAACCAGGGTTGTGCTCTTATAATTTTGAGTGTAAACAGCACCACTGCTGGACAGAATGAGAAACCCCTTCTCTGAACAAACTATTTGTGTGACTCCAAGGCTGGAAAGAGCTTTACACTGAATTGGTCCATTAACATTGGCATAAAGCTTCCAGCCCAGAAGGCCCCAGGCAATGACCTCCTGTAGGGTTCCCTGAAAAAAAAGACAGACATCTTTATTTCACCCATTTCTTTTTTGGGGGGGAGCCCAATATCAAGGTTTTAAAAACACAAATGGAAAACTTCTTGCTGAGTCTATGAAAATAATAGTGCAGTCATGTGAAGCTAAGCACAGGATTGAAATACTGTCAACAAAAATATTTTCAATATTCTTTTCATATTAATGTCCATCCATTCATCGTCTGCCGCTTATCCTGCACTCTGGGTCGAGGGGCCTGCTGGAGCCTATCCCAGCTCTCATTGGGCAAGAAGAAGGGGACACCCCGGACTGGTCGCCAATCAATCGCAGGACCACACATACAGACAGACAACCATTCACTCACTCATTCGGGGCAATTTTAACAATCTTTACCACTGAATCTGCTGCAAATTTTTGGACTGTGGGAGGACACCTGAGAACCCGGAGGAAACCCATGCAGACACAGAGAGAACATGCAAACGACACACAGAAATGGTCCCCTTGTTGGAATCAAACCAGGGTCCTTTGTGCGGTGAGGACTAAAGTGCTGACCACTGCGCCACCATGCCGCCCCTTCATATACATTTTTTCAAGTATCAACAGAATTGATCTTTCCATTTTACTTTGCAGTGCATGTCTGGTCAGATCTGTCATCCAAAATCAAAAAGCCAAGACTTTCATAGGTCAGCAAGTCAGGAAAAGCAATTCAATTGTCGATAAAGTCATCCCACAAGATCACGTTTTGCTAGGGGACCACCATCAGCCGCAACCAATTATTTTTTCCCCCTAATGTAAAAATATTCAATGTTTTTCAAAAAAAACACATCACAGCCCTATGCACATTAAATAAACACAATTACAGAACCAGGAAATCTAGTTCCAGCTCCATGACACAAGTATGAAAATAGACCTTTTCTGAGAATCTTAAATCCAGCCACGTGAAATGAATCTTCAATTCCATTGTCACTTGTATTTGATAAGATGTTCTTAAAAAGGATCTCAAATGGTCCTCTCAATCCATTCTTTTTGAAATGAAATTTATAGTGCATGTAGATGAAAGAACAGTTACATAGATTATGGATTGCTTTAAGCAGATGTTCAATTACTGACCTACAAAAGAGTAAAAATATTTGATGGGCTAATACTGATCAAAGATTTCTACCTTATGTGTGGTGGGAGAGTTGCAATGAGGGGGGCTGCAGGGAGAGGCCAAGCGGTCTAAATGAGCCATGATCACTACAGCTGTTTGCCGAAGGTCAATGGCCAAGTCATTGTCATGAGGCAAAGTCAAGTAGCGCAGGAAACTTTCATTTGGACTCAGTGGAGCTGTGAGAATCTGCAAATCAAAGGGATACCTATTAGAATAAACTTAATTTTCATCCAAGACAATAGCCATCTACGCAATAGATACAACCAATATTCATTAGACAAACATTTTGCTTCAGAGCAACTACATTCCAGGGTATTGAAGTAATGTTAACCTCTGTTTCCTCCTCAGGGACAGCCTCCTCTTTGCTGCTATGTATATTCTTAAACCGCTGCAAAAGGGGCAGGAGAGGAGCACTGGTTCCCTGAGTGGAGCGCTCATTGTCCATCTCTTTGGTGCCATTTTCCCACAGGCGCAGGAGAAGTAAAACAGCCGACAGTAGCTGACTGGAAAGAATAAAAGACATTAAAGTCTTGTGTTAAATGAGGACATTTCTTTAGCAGAATAATCTCAAGGAGAGGAGACAGGAAGGTGCTAAAGGTAACGCGATACCTGAGTGTGCCCCTCTGCACAGCTAACTCAAGGAGGATGGCAAGGGCTAGGTGCTGGTCCTGAAGAGGAATGTTGCCTTTGGTGCTGGCAGTTCCATGGACATCACTGGTCCAAACAAGTAAGACCATTTTGAATCACAGGAGAATTTATTTGGGGCAATTTTAAATTCACAAGCAGTCAGTGGGTGACAAACCTGAGGAACTTGGTGGCTCTTTCCACAACCTCAAGCCACACTGATGACACAGTTCCTTCATCAAAGAGTGTGGCCTCAGGCAAGCCCCGGAGAGCATCCAAAGACTCCTGAAGAAGTTCACTGCAAAGGTCCGCATCATCTCCTGAACATAAGCATAATCCCTTCTATACAAGAGCAGCAACCCAGCAGAGATTTATTGAATATTCACACAGTTGTGATTAACATATCATTTAACATACATCTAAAAAAAATGTTTTATAAAATAATACAAACATTAAATTACACCTTGCTGCAAGAGTTAATTCTTTCCAAAATATAATCTCGTTATGTGTGATTCATTTACAGAAAAGAAGCCCAAGGAAATTACTATGATAAGAAATTTGTTAAGTTTAATCCTTTCTTGGCAACAGCTAAATAAAAACAAACACTCAAACAATTATTTTTCGGTAGGTGTCTGGTAAAAAAAATATATACTCAATTACACTGTTGTATTTGCAATGAATTCCTGGAACACCGCTCATCCAAGCAGGGGAGGTTTAGTGTTTGTGTGTGTACTGCTCAGGTTACAAGAAGTCAACATGTTTCCGCCTTGTTCATCTAGACCAACAGTAGGTCTTCAACAGCATATCAGTAAAAATAGCGATACCCCCCCCCCCTCCACAGAGTTAGTGGGGGGGGGGGTCACTATTGCGATCAGTTTATACCAAAGTAACCCTTAATATCGGGTACACCTCGCAAACAAATAATCAAATTTGTTTGACTACAGTAAGAACATCTGTATATATGATGTATTATGTTAAAGAATCAAGAGTTTTGATGAAACCTCCCTGCTAATATCTTAGTGAGGGCATGCAGTCCTTAATCTGGTGGACACAACGTATGAAAACTAACTCAAGATTGTGAAATACAGTTGGTTGTTTTCATGAACAGCTGTTGAGTAAAGCTCCGTTACCGTGACAGAGGCTATCATCACTGAAACATCTTAACTTCAGCTTCTAATTACTTTCTTACCCGACCTCCAGGCTCTACGCAGGAAAGCAAAGGCAAAAGAAAGAGCTGCCCTTGAACCGACTCTGGCTAAACCTTCAACACCTTTGCTGGCTGGCCGAGGGCTGAAAGACAAATTTAAAAACTTTGACACATTCAATTTCCCTCATTTGTGCTACACATTCATGTTTTTAAAAAGAAAGCTTTAAAAAGTCCAGTGTTTTTTTTCTTGCTGGTGTGTCATTTCTTTTCTGCGCTCTCACCATTCCCATAAAGCTAAAAAGTAACAAGGCTGGAACATGTAAGAAGTGTGATGTGTTGCTAAACACAAAAAGGTACAATTTTCCCTTAGTAGATGCTGAAAATCATCAGGTCATAAGGAATGGCTGATTGGTGAAGTGAGACCACATAGACCACAATTGCTGGCACATAGCCCATTAGAACACACTCAAAAACTAGAAAAACAGTCAGCACAGACCTTAGAACAATTGTGATTCTTACTTAAAATGCTATAGGACTGCAGATTAATGTCAGCATTAATGAATTATCAATTTAGATTACATCAGTAGTAATGATGGCAAAAATGGCTAGTAGGTTTTGTCAGTAATTCTATTTCAAAAAGATGCTGAGTGGAGTGCTAAACTTTGACAGACATTTTAAAAATTGATACTGGAAGAATGTGATCATTTACATTGTGGTGAATTACAAATGTACTGATTTGAAAGTTTAAAAAAAAAAAAAAAAAAATCATGGGAGCAAAAGTACATTTTAATAAGTTAAAGTATGTGTAATCCTGTTTTTAAGCAATTCAGCTAGTATCTGACTTGGAAAAAAACACCTTCGGGGCACCAAGGAAGATACAGATAACCAAATTACCAAACCACCTCATAAATCTAACTTCAAACTTTCTTATTTTTCAAGCAGAATTAAATAATTACAATTAATAAGGCCGAAATACAAGTGTAGAAAAATTATGACTTTACCTCTTATTATCAGCAGCAGGCAGTGGTGGGCTGGGAGGGGTCTTCCATCGGACCTTGTACTTTTCCTCCATCATGCTGTGGCTGAGGGAGATGAGGTAGCGCTCTAGGATGACCAGGCGCTGGCGCAGACGCTGGGCTGACAGGGTGCTTTTGGCCAACTGAGCTGAGAGCTTCTGCTGATCATCAACCAGGACTGTTAAACAGTCCTTTAACTCATTTTCATCTACAGAAACAAAGAGCATACAATGATTCCGTACCAGCCTGAATAGGAAACCAATTTAGTTTTACGCATCACCACCTCTTTAGAAAAAGGGCTTAAAAAAAACATGATTAAATTTGAATGCAAGTGGTAGGATTTTTCAGCTAAGTGCTGTCTATACATCCTCACAAAGAGGCAGGAAATAAAGTCATTTGAATTGAATAAGGCCGGGTAGGGGAGATCAGTAATGGGAAGGTGTTGCTACAGAACAATTCTGTGAACTGTGGCAAACTGCAATGACAGTGCTCATTGAGACCAACATGCATAGAAATGCCTGCAAATTCAAACACAAGTTTGCAAATTCATATCTTCAAAATCCATAACCATATAGAGAAACCATATGATATTACTTGGAATGTTTGGTTTTTTTTTAATTTTGCTGAAACAGTCCTGTTTACATTCTTCGTTGAATTAAATAAATGACCATGATAACTCCCATGCCTCCAATCTGTTACTGAAATTAAGGTTCCCCTTTGAGTGACAAGTAATATCAGTGTAACATCAGGTCACAATATCCTAGTGAATATCTGAACAGCAACGAATTGCATAGCAGCAAATTGTTTTCTTTTAATGTGAGGTTTTAAGATGGTTGGCATTCATGCAAATAATAATAATAATAATAATATATATTATATTTCACCAATGTGCTGTATAAACAAGAAGAAATAAGTAGTACACGATGAAAAAAAAAAAAAAAAAAAAAAAAACATACATTCATTAATTTGCTGTCTATTCTGTAGTCGGGGACATGGTATAGTGTTCTTGCATTATGGTCATTATAACAGTATATTTTGAGCATTTGATAAACATCACAGGAATGCTGCCTCCCTTATTAAACAGCTCAATTTACCCTTTACAAGGTAGCTATGTAATCTATCCTATGTGACATCACAGTAACGCACAATGGCATCACAGAATTTCAAGATAATTTCATTACAGATTGGGTGACGATGTATTGAAAAATTGAAAATGTTAAATATTTTGTAATCTGGTCTTAATTTTGATGTATATAATGCTTGAGGTTCTAACAAAAACATTTTTTACCCAGTGTAATAAATTTAGGAAGGAAAACACCTTCCTCGAGAGAGCATATTATCATAAATGAAGTGGTGGATTGGAAAAGAATAAATAACTAAAAAATGAAATGACAGAACCTCTAAGTCCTGAATCTGGAAAACAAAATCTTCATACTGACAGTCTCTAAGCCCCAACCCCTCACCGACCTCCAACAATTCAAGGACTTTGTTCAGATTGTGACAAAGGGAAACATCGTTATATTATATCCCTATAGCAGCGCTGTAGGGAAGCCAAGATGTGCTAAAATAGCAGCCCTACAATCCACTGAACCTTTATGTAAGCCAGACTGGCCTGAGGTTGCACGAGCACCACTCTAGTCAGCTGTTCTTGACTGTCAGGGCAGATATCAGTCGCAGTCAGACAAAGCCTTCAACTGTTTATTATAGATTACATGCGGCTAGTTATAGGGTTGGCTAAAATTGATATGATATTCAGGAACCTGTAACCTTTTAAATACAGATATAGATCACAACATCTAATTAGGTAAGAAATCATGTTAGATACACAACATGGAGTTTGTCCCCTACATTACAAGTGTAAACATCATTATCTATGTCTGCCTTTCATTAAAGTATCTAAATAGATAGTTTAAGAAAAAAACTTCCTGGTCATTTAAGGTAATGTTTTCTAATGTATAAAAAAGCAAAGAAGAAGCTTACTAAAATTAGCGACAAAGTTCTTCCTAATTTGCAGTCACTTTTTATATTGTATATTTAGCCGATAATAATCAGAATTAAGTGGCAATTATGTTATTTTATAAATACCAACCTTAAAAATGAACAATGCTGATGTGGCCCAGAATAAAATCAAATTTTCACACTTTGTATCATAATTTCATTTATTCACTGTCTATTATTCCACACAGGCGGGAGCGGTGATGGAGTCAATACCAGCTGTTATTGGGCAAGAGGGGTACTCCCTGGAATAGCCACCAATTGATAGCAAGGGCACAAATAGAAACGTAAGTCCAGCCATTCACTCAAGATTGTTCGCAATCATCAATTAACCAAATGCATGTTTTGGACTATGGGAGGAAACCCGAGAACCCAGAGAAAACCTGTGCAGGCTCAGAGTAAACATGCAAACTCCACACTGAATGGCACCAGTCAAAATGAAACTACGCTCTTTCTTGCTGTTAAGTACCCCCATGCCCATATATTTGCTGCATTCTGATATATAGTACTCACCACCACTACACTGAACTTCTCTTTGTCAGCATTAAATTTGTATTAATCCTCATAGTTCTCACTTTGGTAGAGCAATTCATGAATTGGGTTAAACAATAAACAATGTTCAATCTGTCCTCTTAGCAATGTGAGGAGTACTACACCATTGTCATTTTTTTCAATTTTCTTGTTCATTAATTGGCAATTTCATGTTCATTAACTGGCAAAGATCATGATTTCTACATTAAAAAATTAACTGTTAAATAAGGAAATTAGCATGAAATATATTTTTAAATGAAATTGCCAAAAACCTGAAAATGTATTTTGCTATACAAGGCTCAATGTTGGGATTTCATAAAATTACTTGTGAACATTTTTAACAATAGAAAATCTGACAATTTTCAATTGATATCTTGCCATCCCATTCACAGCCAGAAGCACAGCAAAACTGTCATGTGCACTCACCTGTTTTGAAAACAAAAGGTTTGTCTGTAACTGCTGACAGCAACATGTTCGAGATATCTCACCATTCAAATGAAATGCAGGAAGTATGCTGTTTGAACTCCAAGTATCAATGACATAGCACTCTTCCATACAGTGATTGAGTTACATCCACTAAACAATCAAACACGAGTTATTTTGTGTCTTGGTCAATAAAGAGAAAAAAGGTTAAAGGGCTATGTATAATGCGAACTGCGCATTCACGAAACATGTTGTCAATCCCTGCCCCACCTAAATCTTATCTCCTGGAAACACATCATCCCACCCAGTCCCCCAAGTAAACACAGCTTGTGTGAGACACGCCAGCCCTGCCTGAACCAACATTATAACACCTACCAAGATTACACTCAAGAAAGCTAAAAATAACCACTTAGACCTGGAGACTCCAAGTTGTCATTTCAGAGCCTGCAGTTCTGACAGCCAACAAAACATGCAGACACCAGCAAGCCCAGACAGACATTCAATTCATAAACAAAGAAGAGCCCAGTCACCTGGCTGTCGTCCCCAATCCCACGTCTCGATTATGGAATGATGAACAGATGCTGACATGTCCTCGTCCTCTTTCTTTTCTTTGTCATTGGGCTCATCTTTCTTTTGAGTTCCAAAACAATCAGTGCAATCTTCTGAAAGTCAAGAATAAAGATATATTATCTGGCACATGAAATCGTCAAAAATGTTTCTGTCTGACTAATCATTATCATGAGAAAGAATGATGAACGTGATCATGTTATGAACATGTGGCAGCAGGCTGGATATCTGTCAGGATACCGATAAAATGTTTAAATCTCACAGTGTTATACCTGAATGAGCTGATTCCTCTCCATTGAATGTTATCTCCTCATCTTTTACCATTTCATTCCACATCTCACTCAATCCCTCTGGAGAAAACGCCCGCTAGAAAAGGAAGGAAAAGCAAACTAATTTCACGGGGCCAAAATATACTGAATATTAACATCTCGATGCATTTTCTTCGTTATGTCAGCACATTCCTGTCACATACATAACATGATAACATAATGAGGACCTTAAATTGACTGGGACTACTGGTTACTGTGATTTGACTGATTTCCAATTTCTCGTCCACTTCACAAAAAACTTGAAACAAAAAGAGTTTCACAACCTGAGAAAAATGTAATTCAAGGACACATCAAGAGTTATGTTTTGTATTAACTGGCTTATATCTGAGAAATGTTTGGTTGTCAAACAAAAAAAATAGATAAATAAATAAATATTACTTTTCTGTCAGAGAACAAAGTAACTGGAAGGTGCTGCAGGATTACCAACTCAAATTTATTTGGACCAGAACTTGGCCACGGACCCAATCAAAAACCCAATGCACTTTCGAGCTTTCTAAGACCTTATGTGTCACAAACACAGGTCAGTCACATAATATTGCATAGCAGATAAGATTGTGTAAATTTCTTATATCAAATGTATCAAGATGAAATATTTCACTAAACATAGGCGAATACTTGCAGGGGTTTTCACAATTCCCAAACAAGCCTGACTGAGCCAAGATTTTTTCTTTATAAATTCAAAACACGCAGTTATTTTAGGAAGGTGTACTAAATTCATTTAATTTTGTCATACCTGTAAGTCTATCTTCAGCCATTTGTCATGAAATCTCAGCTGAGCATCAAGGGTAAAAGATGGAGAGGGCATCTTTGCCTTTCTCCCCAGCTGCAAATGCAGCAGACCTGCAGAGCAATTGAAAATAAAACTGTCATTGACACAAACTTAATTATTCATATGTCACTTCTCAAAAAAAAAAACATAAGTACATAAAAAAAATCGAAAGTCAGCGGTTGGTTGAAATGGACAAAAAAAAACCAAAAAAAAAAAACACGGATTATACAAAGTGGAAAAAGGGGGCAGGCCAACAGTAATTGTATGGCCCAGAGACGAATTATGTATGTATTCAATGAGAATTGCTTCATGTATAAAATAGAAATAACCAAAATAAGTAAATAACAATGGCAGTAAACTAGGATGCACCTGAATTTAGCCAATTTCGAATATTCTTATGTGTTACACTTTAAGATCATCACTTAGATTAAAAATGTTCAAATATAGTTTTGAATTATACTAAGTAGACTTATTCAGTCACAAATGCATTACGATAAAGGGCAAATATTTTAACATCGTTAACGCTACGACTTCGGGTGATCGAGATGGACCACTAGCAGACGTCAAATGACGTTGGGAAAGTAAAGACAACATGAGCAGGGAGATTATTTCTAATAACCTTGAGGCCGCTGTGGTGAGAAGCCTGTCACAGCAAATGAACACCACGCCAACTGTTTTGGCCACACTGACAAAGCCTCAGTACACATATAAAACCATTCCATATCATAACACAACGTAGACGTTAGCTTGGAGGCTAAGACTAGCTACTTAGCTAGACAGCTAATACTAATACAACGTTAGCTTACAACGCTATGCCGCCTCTCATAAATGAAAGGGTGAATAAGCTGAGTCTGAATAAAACTGAGTCAGTGTAATGCGGCATTTCGAGGAGTTTGAATAAACGCACTGGGTAACATCGCACAATGAAATATTACTGACTTACTTGCGGTCTCTTATGACGCTGCTCTTGCCCTCTCAGCTGCTTTGCTGCATTAACAAGGAGGAAAACGGACTTGATTGACTGGGGCACGAGGCATGGAAACAAATTACGTAGTCGTCACTAGAGGTTTCAAGGTGATTGTTTTGTACAGCCACATCCTGCGCAAGCGGGGCTAAATGTGGCTCGACACCATTGAAAAAAGGCCAACCCCCGCTTTGCCTGTATTACTTGGTGAATAAAACGTGCGCTTCTTCAGACTTTGAGGCGGGACATTGGAGGGGCGGGGTCGACCCTGGAGTAAATGCAAATTGTCCACTAGAGGGCCGAGTGTCTCAGGGCAAAGGGGAGGATTTTATCCTGACAGTTGAATTGAATTCATCATCGATTTTCAATGCACTCTTTTTACAACCGTTTCCTCTTAAATGAACAGAATTAATTCATCCCGATTGTAAAATAGTTTATGTTGTACAAATATTTACTATTTATCCTCATGTTTTCGGCTTTAAACACTGTTTTCAGCATAAAATACTTGTATGCAATCTTTACAAGTGTCAGTCCCTCATGTCTTTATTCCAAGACGGCAAAGAGTCAAGTGTAGCCCAGCCCTACGGCTGATGATCACTGTCATAGTTGACAATATTGTTTAGATCTGATTACATTAGGCCTCCATTATTTCACATTAGCTGATCGGGATTTTCTCACATGGTTGGATCTATTAACATGGAATGTAGTCTAAATAGTAAATCGACAATCTGTAATTAATTGTAAATGGACGACATGTCCAACTCCTTCCTTAAAAATCTGAAATTGTCTGACAAATTGAAGCCTCAAAGAGTTCCATATTACAAATACAGATCTTTTTATAATAGATGTTTTATGCGACATAAGGACTCCATCATTAATTCAAGGATCAAACCAGTAGCGTGAGGCAAATAAATCTGGAAAAAAAATGCTTTTCTTCAAGGACAGGCCAGCAGCAGATGCTCTGAGATACTGCGGGTGTAATACTTCACAGTTATGCACAGAATGTCCTGTCCTCTACAACAGATAACGTTTGGAGTTCCTTGAATAGAACAGGTCCACGGATGAAGCGATTCTGACTTCAACTAATTAGAAGTATTCCGTAATAATATTCTTATGAAACAAGTTATTCAACTGTCAAAGAATACAATCTCAGACTCATTGAGTCATACTGACACGGACAGACTTTGACTTCTCAAGTCTGCATATCAACTCCGGTGGAAATCGAATAGCTGTGGTCGGTACCAAAAGGAAGTGCGCGTGCGCACTGACACACCCCAGACTGGCGATGGACTGAAAGACAGTCAGACATTGTGCAGCATGGTCCTCTGCAGCTTGGCTGAACACACAAAAAGCTAGAAATGGCGCTCGATTCAGAGGCTAGCGGCAACTCGGTGACAGCTGCTGGAATAGTGGTAGCAGTTATATCAAGTTTCATCAATGGCTCCACATGTGTGCTTCAAAAAAGGGGAATACAACGGTCCCGCGACGGAGGTACGCGTGAGAGCAGATAAGTTACAATGTTTGAGGAGGAGAGAGCGAAAGAGAAAAGAGTATATGTAAATAAAACAAAATGGTGTAAACGTCGTATGACATGTCCAAATAGTACACAGGCTAATGTTTCCCTGTGGGTTCGCTCAGGTGGTTCGTACCTGAGAGATGCCGTGTGGTGGACCGGAACACTATGCAGTAAGTACTGCGCCAGCGCTCCTGTAACTTCCAAAGGATGTACAGTTTAATCAGCTATAAACAGACGGTTCTTTGCTTTGTCCCTGATGACTAGGTCATTGCAGAGAACCTTCTGTTCTGTGCATGTTTATGGTTAAATGCTCTGACAGGCGTTTGCTGAATCTCATTAAGTGATTGTAGGACAGATTGGCAATTTCCTGGCGTACAATGTGGCTCCTGCTGTCATTGTTACACCCCTGGGAGCCCTTGGAGTGTTATTTGGGTGAGTCCATGACACAGCAGGGGGTGATTTTCAAACGATCAAATGTATGTGTGTGTAGAAATACACACATTTAAAAGATTTATTGTTACAATTTGAGAGCATATGAGGTATCATGAAACATTGGGCCCCTGTAAGAGGTAATTTGTCAACTGAAATCTTGCAGATCGTTCTTGTGTTTTGAACATCATGAGGAAATTGACATTCATAATTTGGCAATAGATTAACTAAAAATAATCCAAGTAATAAAGCTAGATATTAAAATGCTGCATCTAAAATAATTATAAGTAAATACATTTGTAGTTGTTGCATTTCAAAGTTTTGGTCTTGTACTTTTGAGCACACGTGTATCAATTCTAGAGAATTATAAGGATATTTGAATGTTTTGTCAATGCAGAAGCTGAGCTACTGTACAAAGTATGTCTCCTCTTTTCACCTCAGTCCCTTGCTTGTTTATATCCTGAAGGTTTTCAGTCTCTGCTGCACACCTGTGTCTGCTGATTATCGAAGCAGATTCAAAATATGCTTGAACCGGCCTTTGGGACCCCCTCTCTATATAGGTCTTTTATTTTTTTAATGAGGGAACAAGGAAATTAAAAAAAATCAGTAATAACCTTTCTTGACTTTTCTACCAACATAATGCAGTTGTAATATTAAACTGCAGGGGGGAAAGAGACACATTTGTGACTGCAGTGGAATTTAGAGGTACGTTTTTTTTTTTTGTTTATGGGACAAGTACATTTTATTATCAGCCTTTTACATGTAAAAAGGGTATATTTTCAAATCTTACAATTTAGCGACATTATATAAATGCACCTGATGGAACTAATTATAATCTGTAGTTCTTGAATGGAGAGTCCTTCTGTCGGTTTGAAATGATGATTCAGAAACTACAATTTATAAGGACTAAAAACAAACACCACGGCATAATCCGTCTCATGATGATTGAAGCTTCAGTTTCTAGTTACAACTGCTGAAATTAAATGGTCTCAAAACATTCCATACAAAAAAAATTCTGGTGCATTACTGAGGTTGATCTTAAACTGAATGCAAGTACAGTTACTCGGAAATTATAATAATAGTAATAACAATGATAATAATAAGTATATTATAATTGTTGTTGTTGTTGTTATTATGAAAAGGCATTTGTAATTATTCAAGGCATTTGTTACTAAAAATATTCAAATTTGCTTTTTAGCCCGCATTATAACTTGAAAGAAACTGACATAATGATCAATAATGAAAATAAACGCCACATTCAATAACATTCGTAACAGTTCTTTTGAATTCTTTCATATGACATCAAACCTAATCAGTGAAATCTTCTGTTAGTTATGGTATATGCATTCACAAATATTCAACAGAAAAACAGTAATTCAAAGAGAAAAAAAGATGGTGTTCAGAAAAAGAAGTCAAGGCAATATTACATGCATATATTATCCAGCCAGGAAATAGCAAGACTTTAACCTCATTGTGTCACAATTTTACATATTAGCAAGCGGAAACCCGCAAAATTATGGCATTGAACTGCTACGTTGTATATAAGCTGTCTTTCACGCTGGTTGCGTTAATGAGTCTTTTTGTGTGATGCAGGGCTGTGCTCGCTTCATGGATTTTGGAAGAGCAGTTGAAAATCCTGGGGAAGCTAGGCTGTGTATTATGTTGCAGTGGCTCTGTTGTGCTCATTATTCATGCCCCTAAAACAGAGAGCGTGACATCAAGGTTGGAGCTAGAAGAGCGGCTGTTGGACCCAGGTGACAGAGGCGGGAATTTTTTTTCCTTTAATTTACTGCTAAATAGATACAATTCTGAACTGATTCTATCGGACACATTTATCAGCTAAGTATGATACCTCTGAATCAAAACACATTTAAGGGGCAATACACCCAAAATTTAAAGAAAGGATTTTTCCGAATGCTTAAGTGCTCTATGTCCTACTGTTGTCCTTTTTTCTGAGGTTTTAGGGTGTCCGATTACTGCCCTATTATCTGATTTTCCATCATACTGTTGTGTCCCTCACATACATATTTCTTGAATGTTTAAAGAGCTCTACACTGTTTCAGTAAAGCAATGAAAAAGACCTGTGGAACAATTTGATTTCATATTTAGTGAAATATTGTCATTATATTGTCCAATCTAATCCATGTCCCTCTAATTGTAACAATTCCAACACAGTGAGCAAATGCCCTGACAATGTTGATTTCAGCTGCCTCCAATTTGATATGCTTAACTGACAGTTTGTCTGTACTTTGATGTCTAAAAATGCTATGATGTGCTAAATATATATGAGGGTGATCTCTTCCATAAATTTGTAAAGCTGCTTCTGAACCTCCCTGGAAAAACACTCATTAAGTAGTATCATTGTTGCAACAGAAACTATTATATTAATGGCTCTGTAGACTGTCCAAGCCATTCTGAAACCATCAACATGGCAAAAACTAACTGTTCGGACACTGAAATCAGGTGTTCTTTTGCTCTGGATTACTTGAGGGACAGCAGCACAACTTGAGGATCTGAGGACCCTATGAACCATAAGGAAAGACCAGAGCTCTATGGACTGTACTTACTCTCGCGACAACTTTCATATGTGCTCCAGCCTAACTCTAACCCTAAATTCATGGAATTTCTAAAACCTCAACAGGTTTCACAGGCCACAAAACCAGGGGCAAATTTTTTTTTCAAAAATACCCCAATCTTCCCAAATCTTGAGCAATTTTATCTGCTCTCAAACCCAGACTTGTTTTACTACCCTCTCCTTTTACCATTTTTTTTTTTTTTTCCTGATTAATTTTGGTAGGATTCAACCTGCCTAGACTTTGTACATTAAGTAGCAGGACACCACTCTGCTTAGTCTTAGAGCTCAAGCTTCAATTATATCAAAGTCCGTCTGTGAACAGTTGCTATTTTAATCTAGGATTAGATTATACTGCCTAGAAGTCAATGACGATTTTCACTTTTTTAAATATTTTTTTTTCCTTACAGTTTTAGATTACCTCTCCTGGACTTGGGAGTCCCCCGTTCATTACTCTCTTTTCAGGTTGATGAATTCCGTCCTGCATATTCTGTCAATGTTCCCACACTTTTTCTATTGCACATTTGAATTAAACCCCCTCCTCACATTCTTTGTCATGAACAGGAACTATTTCTCCAGACACCTTCCACTTAGATGTTTGATCATGCTAAGGATATTTCATCTTTTCCATTTGGGTGCTACTGTACTTGTGTCTCCTGGTCTTTTTCTTTTACTCCAGCGTTCCAAGGGAGCATCTACTTCAGTACAGTTTCTACCCTATGTATGGCTTATTTCATATTGTTTCACTGTCCCCAACCCACGTAAGAAGAAAGATTCTTTGAAACTTTTTTCTTTGTGACATCACAGATCCTTCCTTAACGGCGTGATCTCTTTTTTTCCAAAGAACATAGCAAATAATACAGCGAAAGTCAAAAAAGAAGTCTGATGGGGGAGTGAACAGTTGTATGTCTCCATGATGCCCTCTGATTGATCGGTGGCAAGTGGGATAGGCTATAGCCCTTCTTATTTAACTAAAAATAAGGTGATGAAAGGTTATTTAAATCTGCATGACAACAATCTAGAAAGAGTGAAGCGGTTCATTTCATTAGCATATTGATACATATGAAACATATAAAACATACATATAAGACTACATACATTTGTAGTTGATACATTTGTCATTAAGTTCCATGGCAGAATAGATGAGAGCTTGACTTCAAGAATCAAACTTAAAGGTGGCTCAATGGGACTCTTGACAGTCAATAACTACAAAATCATCCCAGAGATTAATTTAAGAAAATGCCCCTTCTCAGATATGCTGATTTTATTATTCAGATGAACTGTCGTTTAACGTAAGACGTATTTTGGGGTCCGTCTCGGCTAACTAAAAATCTGATGCGTATAAATAGAAGAGGAGGCGTTTATCTAAATCATGAAAGCTAATTTGTGTACTTCTTTCAACAACAGAATCCTGATAAATAGTTGCTTTTCACATTCCAAGTGAGTGTTAATATTAAGGTCCCAGGTTAAGAAAAGCATGTTGAAAGCAAATAATAGCTGTGAAGCTATTTTTTCAGTTCCTAATGTGTGAATGTCATGGAAAAAATTTTAGTTATGAAAAATCTTATCATGGCAAGTGGACCTGTTTAATTTCTGAAGATATCATTTAGCCCAGAGGTGTATCATTCCATCCAAGAGGCTACTTCAGTTACAGTAATAAACTGATGAAAACATGCTTTATTTATGAAGAAAAAAATGATTTATTAGAGTTTTCACTTGGCATAATAATTTTCAACATTTTAGGCTCGGACAGTAATTAGTCTTGGAATGCAATAGGTTACGGTCAAATTTAAAGTTTCAGTATCAAAGTTGTTTGTAAAGTGTTTGAGTTGAAGCAGATTAAAAAAATATGAATTATCTAATTCCAAGTCACATCAGTTCACATCTTTGACAATACTACTGACAGGAAAGGGACACACTTTAAGTACATTTAAATTAATGAAATCTAAATAATGCAATGTACTGATCTATAAAGATACCAATAACTATATGTCCTCTTGCCTTGCAGTGTTTGTCCTTTATGCCCTCCTGGTTGCCCTCATGGTTGTTGTGCTTATTGTGTGGATTGCCCCAGCTCATGGTACATCAAACATCATGGTGTACGTGACCATATGCTCCCTCTTGGGAACCTTCACAGTCCCAAGCAGCAAAGGACTTGGCCTGGCAGCCAAAGACATCTTTCATGAAGGAGAAGTTTGCCGCAGAGCTCTGACTCTCTTTCTTGGTTTACTGGGAACACTGGCGCTCAGTATCCTCATTCAGTTCTTCTTCATCAACAAGGCCTTGGAAGTGTTCAGCTCCAACATGTTCGAGGCCATTTACTATGTGATGTTTACATCCACCGTGATTCTTGCTTCTACCCTTCTCTTCAAGGAGTGGACTGCATTAACTTTAGTTGATGTTCTTGCAATGCTTTGTAGTCTGACAACAGTGTTTGTTGGGGTTATTCTACTCCACATGTCCCAAGAGGCTCTGCTTACATGGAAACAGAGTAACTCACATGTTAAGACAGACTAATGAGTATATTTTTATTTTATTCCATTTGTGCAGCACTAACTCCAGCCGGAGTGAGCAAAACTACATTGTATGTTTTACTTTACACTTCACATGTTGGCGATCTTGGAGTACTTTTTGGTTACCTTGTAACCCCCTAAATTGAATCAATGTATTTTTTTTCTTTAAATCATTCCATGTCAAATCTCATTTCTCCTTATGAGGGCAACTCATTATAGGAAACTATTTGAACTCCTAACTTTTAAATATTGTGCTCAAATATTCCTTGTTTCTTTTCAGGATTTAATAAAAGACTGGGTTGAATTGGGGCTGGGTGTTTATTGATTTTCCCTCTTGGCTTTAAAGGGCCTTTTGAACACCCCTCTTTCTCTAAACCCCAGAATATATCGGTAATGCATCACTCAGAATTTTAATTATTCAGTGTAATCTAAGCGGTGGTTGCTTAACATGAGCTGTATGAAGATGACTATCAACAATGGTTCTGTTGAGTAGGAAGATTTGTAATGAATACCAAATAAAAACCACTGGAAAAAGTTAAGTACTATTTTGTCCACTCTTAAATGGTTTGTAATGATGACTTTGCCAAACTAAATCGAAAAGTGCCTTGTATATCTGAGGGATGTGAGAAATACAAAATCCTAATCAAGTGTCTTGATTTCAATTGTGATGAGAGATTAATTGTGTGCAATTATCTTTTTTCCTTCCCTAACAAATGTTCTCAAAGTACAATTATGCTCTGCCTCAAAAAGAATAGTAAATGTAACCTTCTGTAAATGTAACTGCCCATTACATTCACTCAAATATGAATATTCATGTTTTTTTTAAGAAAACATCCTAACCCCAAGATACCTAGATTGCTTGGGATGTAACATCTCTATTACCACGATACACAGTGACTTCACTACCAAAATTTGAAATGTAACTACTTTGACTAAAGGTTGTTTTGTGTTTGATTTTTAATAACTATATGGGAGATCTGAAGAGTTTTCTCACCTTTATTCATGGGAAAATACGTATTTTACGTATGTTTTCTGGTAGCATGACCAGTGACAGAGAGTCACCATTTTCTTTTAGTAATATTTACCAGAGGGTTATATGATCTTTAATAAGTCATAAAGCTATTTCAACTCGTGTCGGGCCTTGACAGAGAAATGGTAACAGTCTCTTGAACTCCAGAGAAATCAGCACGAGTGATCGAGGTTTTTCAGTTGACACAGGGGACAATAAGAGTAAACAGGAATCTGTGGTTTCTGCATCCCGAGGCAAACTACTTTCCATTTTATTTATTTCAAGTCCATCCATCCATCGTCTGCCGCTCATCCTGCATTCAGGGTCGCGGGGGGCGCTGGAGCCTATCCCGGCTGCCATCGGGCGAGAGGCGGGGTACACCGTGGACTGGTCGCCAGTCAATTTCAAGGCCTTCAAGGGTTTTATTTGTCCTGAATGAGGGAAGTTGTCTGTGGAGAGTCCCAATCATCAAGGCCATGGAATTCGATGAGTGATCGTATCGCGGTAACTCCCGGGCTTGAATACCTATAACAGCCACAGTTCAAAGTGGTGAGGCCCCTTGGTTTCGAGGGGAAACAGGGGCTTGATCGGTGAATTATTGTTATTACTGACTTTCTAAGGAAGTCAAATATCAGCTTGGGAACTCCCGTCAACACGCTGTGTGACGTCAGGGCTGAAGTGGTCGACTCGAACCTGTCGAAGACAGTCCAGCCAGCTCAGTCCCGCTTGGAGGAGTCGAGGTAGGCTGTGCAACTGTTCAGTGTTGCGGGTTGAAACGATGTCATGCTGAACAACAAGGCCAGCAAGCAGACTTTCCTGTAGCTGCCGCCGGAGGCTTCCTGTCCAGGCATCTTTCAGGTATGCGGCTCAAAAATATGACCACCGAATCCTCGAAAAGCAGCTCTGCTGGGTTGACTGACGGCGAGCTAGCCAGCTAGCAGTAGCAAAAGCTAAGTCAGATAACGTTGCTAACGAGGAGAAATACCAAGGTTGAGACTCGTGTTTGATATATCATATCTTAGTGTCGTTAATATCTCCTGTTTAGTGGCCAAAATGATACGTTTATTCGCAGTATCCCTGTAAAGAACAAACTGTAGCTCTGCGAAGAGCCTCTTAGCTACATGCTAGGCTGTTGACTTCACCTAGCCCATTTATGTTAATTGTGACCTCCCTGTGTTGACACGTCCCGAACTCCTGTCTTGAAATAACAATACTGACAGTTTGTGCGACGGGGATCCTCATTTCTTCACAAAGCAACACCCTGACACTGACTGCCTCTGTTGCATAGCAGTACTTACTCTGCTGTAAAAGAGGAACCATTCAGCAGCAAACGTTAATGATTCTAGTAATATAACCAATGGATATTCCGTGTTCAGCAAGTACTGGTTTGACACTTTGTAGTGATCCCTGTGAATCCGGTAGGTGACTTGGCATGTAAATGGTTGTCATAGCCTCGCACGCGTGTTTTCATCTGTTTCCCATGTTCTGCCATTAGGTGCCTTGGTTGGCTTGACCTGCTCCTCTGGTCAGAATCTGCACTGTTTGGTTGTAAATGTGACTGACCACCTCAACGCATCCAGCCTGAGCATGGGTCAAGACAGGGGGAAATATGATTTTTATATTGGTCTGGGATTGGCCATCAGTTCTAGTATCTTCATCGGAGGCAGTTTTATACTCAAGAAGAAAGGACTTCTGAGGTTGGCCAGGAAGGGGTCGATGCGAGCAGGTACTGACTTTTGAGTGTCAAACTACACTGAAGAACTAATTTTCCTATATTGCACCACCTCAAAAGTTTGCCTAGGATTTGTTTTGAGCAGTGACTGAGGCACACCCTGCTATATTTGTGCATTGCTGAAAGCCTGCTCTGTAAAACCAGTGTTGACAGCCATCTAACAAACCCAATAACTGGTTCTACCTTCCAGGCTAAATGTGTTTCTGTGCATATGAGTCATCTGTTTCTCGCCTAGCTAAACAATAACTATTTGGATTGCTGTAATTCTGTTCCCTGACTTGCAGGCAAGACCATTCGCTCACGTTCTTCATCACTTTCTTTTTATGTCTTCAGGCCAAGGTGGTCATGCTTACCTAAAAGAATGGTTATGGTGGGCCGGTTTACTATCAAGTAAGTTTGTGTTTATTTGTTGATAAATATATGCTTACATGTTGGATAAAGATAGTTAAAAACAGTGCCATAAATTTTATTTCACTTTTCAGCCTTTTAACTTTTCCTTTAGCAGCTAAATGCAATGTGAAACATGTTAACTTAAACTTTTCAGTTTCTTCCTCTTCCTTTTGGCTACTCCCTTCGGTTGCCACATTGAATCAACGTCCATCATCCTACCTTTTGCTCTGTATCCAATTCTCACACCAGCTAACTTCATGTCCCATGAAAAGCGTATGCTTTTAGGGGTATGAATTAAAGTTTCATTAATTCCGGATATTTGTTGAGCTAGATGTTGCTCAGTGTGTTATTTCTTCCTGATTTCTAGGCCTTATCATTATTAAGATTATCATGACTGTCATGAATGTCTGTGGAGATTTTCGGTCATCCAGGTCATGGTGAATTCATGTCAAAAACTTCATCGTGGCAACTGGACTTGAATTTCTTCACTTGAAGATGTTTCACCCCTCATTTGAATGGCTCGCCTGCAAAGTATTAATATTATACTTAAAGGTTTTTGTCATAATTTTAAAAGTAGTCGTGTGAAATCTCTGAGAAGAGCGTTTAGCAACAAAAACTGATGAATTAGGACATTTTTACCTGACCATTAGCAGGTATATTTATTATCGTTCCTATAATTATGGCTGAAATTTAACTTCTGATCACAAAAAGATGTTTTTTGCAGCTCAATATGAATTTGAACCCCTCAAACAACTTGGGATGACTACTTAGATTTTAAACGTGGCATGACTTAACCCATGTTCTAAAAAGAGCATTTGTCCTTACTATCATCGGTTCATATTAAACCTTAGAATGTATCATTACAATAATATTTTCACTTAGCTATTGGTTTGTCCTTTTCCAGTGGGAGCTGGGGAAGCTGCCAACTTCGCAGCGTATGCCTTTGCCCCTGCTACACTTGTCACTCCACTTGGAGCCCTCAGTGTGCTTGTCAGGTACTCCCTTGTTGCCTCCAAATATTCTTGGGATTCATTGGGAGCAGTTAGTATCTTACTATAAAATGTTTTTGCAGTGCTGTGCTGTCGTCGTACTTCCTGACAGAGCGGTTAAACCTGCATGGGAAGCTTGGCTGCCTGCTCAGCATCCTTGGCTCCACCACAATGGTAATTCATGCTCCGCAAGAGGAAGAGATCAGCAGTCTTGACCATATGACCAGAAAGCTGTTTGACCCAGGTACAGAGAAAAAAACTACGCACTACAGACTAAAGATAAGCAGATAGTTTTTGCTAATAATATAATAATATTAAGACCTTTTACAGTTCATTTTTAACTTTTAATTTTTGGGACATTTACCTAAATGCAATGAATCCTATAGTAAGATAAATACCCATCTCTCATTTGCTAGACTCTAATTGGCGCAGTATGATGATTGCCAAACTACATCAATAATTATCAAATACATTCAGCTCCGAAAAGGCCTTTAAGAACATGCCTTGACTCATCATTTCCCCGAACACTGTCATTTTCAAAAGGAACCACAGAGCCAGAAATATAAATTTAACATACTGAGTGCCGTGATGCACAGCACTTCAGCATATTAAGATTTTAAAACCGAAAACCATAGTCTCAATGGACTACTTATTTGTAATTTAAACAGTGTTACAGCATTGTGGTTTGTATATACCCTTGGATCGTCTGCCTTGTTACATCTCTGAATGGAAGATGACAAGAAAACACCTTTCAAAAATGCTGGATATCCAAATGGCTTTAGTGTCTGAGATAAGGTGGAGTCACTGTGTCCAGCAGTTTTACTATGTTTACTCAGACTTTACAAGTTACCACATTTAAATAAAGATGTTTTGGATTTGTATTACATAACTTCACAGACCTTTATTTATTTTGCTAACTAGTCTGAGAGGAACGCCTCACTCCTCATTGCAAACATGGAGAGATCTGGGCTCCCATCTTATTGTGGGATAATGGGCCACTGGTAAATTGCCAAAATGTTGGTGTTCCTTAAGGTCTAATCTAATACCTATTCCCTTGCTCTTTGCCTTCTAGGGTTTATTGCCTTTGCCCTTCTTATCATCATTGTTGCCCTCATCTTCATATTCATTTTGGGTCCTCGCCACGGACAAACCAACATCCTGGTATACATCACCATCTGCTCTGTGATTGGGGCACTGTCAGTGTCCTGTGTCAAAGGAATGGGCATCGCTATCAAAGAAGCAATCTCTGGAAAAAATGTGTTGAAAAACCCGCTGGCTTGGATTCTGCTTTTGGTTCTGGTGGCCTGTGTGAGCACACAGATCAACTACTTAAACAAAGCTCTGGACATATTCAACACCTCACTGGTGACTCCCATCTACTATGTGTTCTTCACTACATCAGTGCTCACCTGCTCAGCCATCCTCTTCAAGGAATGGGAGCACATGGGCACCGACGACGTGATAGGAACTCTTAGTGGCTTTCTTACAATCATCGTCGGCATCTTCCTGCTACATGCCTTCAAAGACATTAGCGTTAGCTTGGCTACTCTTGCAGTGTCCATGAGGAAGGAAGAAAGGGCTTTTCCCACAGCCAATGGTGTGGCTTCCCACAGCTCCTACGAACTACTACATGAGCCCACTGGGGACCTGGAGGAGAGAGAACTGGGATTGCCTTTCGACAGCATCTCCAGAAGAAATGGGGCAATGACACTGTCATAGGAACTTTTTGCATCTCCTACAGTCACCGTGACATTGTTCAAGGAGTGAATAACAAAGACAATCAGCTGTAAGGGGAGAATGATTTGGTCAGACCAGTGGATTGTATTTGTTTTCCTTTGCCTTACTTGTCTCAGAATATGACCTGGTCATATGTACTTAGACCTTTATTTCATTCCTCTGTAGCGCTGTAAATATTTTTTTATGTTTTGGTATGTCCATGCATATTCATGCACTGACTTACTTTCTATAGAGTAAAGTAAAGATTTTAATCGAAGAAATCCTGCTGAAAATGAATTAAATTAAAAAGGACATTCACTATCATTTGATTTCTCGTGATACTTGAAAGTAACATTTCAATGAACATTCTGAACTTTTTTTTTGGAGCATTTACATGAGATCTGAAGACAAACCAACAGGTTTGTTATATATTTATTGAATTAAAATGATTAAAAGGCTTGAAACACAAGGCACAGTGAATAAATGCGTAACATGAGTATGAAATTTGTTACTTATTTTCCTTTAAAATGTAGAGCATGCATGTTCAACAATATAGAAAATACAAAATTACCGTCACCCCATGTAAAAATAGTTTGCCCATAATTCTGCACCACTGCAAAGCCTTGAATAGTTCTCTCATAAAAACGAATTTCCCTTCCCAGATCTGCAAGTACTTTACGAGAGTAGCTCATCCAAAAGAAAGAAATTCCTATTAATTTCTGATAAGGCACAAGTGAATACAAACATTTAGACAAAAAATGTGACCCAGTTTCCTCACACCAGATCTTTTACTAGGAAAGATCGAATGTATCAGAGGAAGAATATTTGTGGATATTCTTTTCAAGCTGAAGGTTTTTGGACTTCACGCTGGTCCGCATTACGGCTCACTGCAGCCGCCTCTCAGCTGCTGGCCAGTGACTGATGTATCGGTGGCTGGAAGCAGCGAACGTGCTCTACTGGCATGTTCTCTCCGTCTCCAGACTTCAGGTACTTGTTCAGGATGGCAAATATCTCATTGTTGAGGACTTGGAATTTTCTAATCCTGTCCACCATTTTCTTTAGTGGCTAAAGAGAAATAGAACAAAAAACAGTTACTGGGTTTCTCTCAGGCCTTAAAATTGATTTTTCAAAACACTCGTGCTTGGAAAAGAAAAAATGGAAAACAATGGCATTGTATGTTATTAAAAGATACACTGCCAGCCAAATCTCTAAAAGTCTGAGAATGATGAAATCATTTTAACAGTCTGCAAGAGGAAGTGTGATGACAAAAAAACACCTTGCCATTTCTACTGTCATGTCTTGCGCATTGACTGCTGTTATTTCAAAGGAGGATAGACACATTAAAAAAAGCGAACAGTACAAGTTTTAGCACAATATCTGTTGTCAGGTGCAATGGAAACATTCAGAACAAAGCAGGCTGTGCAAAAGTTAAGAACACAAGTATTTTGATAGTAAGAAAAAGGATGGGGTTATGCATAAAATGTGACTTCGAAAGAATGGAAACTGATGAACGCTAAGAAGACAGGGAAATAGACAACTTTGTCTGGAAGTCAAAATAGCCATCAGCAAGAACATCTTAACATAATGAGATAACTGTTTTTTCATGTTCTTTCTTCAGGTCAGTCTGGTTTTAATAGATGAGGCAAAATGTCAGCTGTGAGATGTGCTATTGTTCTTTTTTTTTTTTTCATCTGTTTTTCATGTTTCGCTTGTCACCTATTCTACATTTAGAGCCAGTGAAAAGAAGACCTTGTGATAAGTAGCCTTTCCCATCAACAGATAAAAGATATAAACAGCCTTCTGTGAGTGTCCTCATGTCTTGCTGACAGAACCAACAGCCTTGATTAGGCAATATGGTTACACCTTACTGACAACTGAGTTACAATACTCAGAAAACCAAACATTGTAATGGGAAATTCATATTCAGGTGCCTCACTTAAAATTATGTGGCCAATCAAAACCTGCTATTACTGGTGAGCTTGAAAGAAAATGAAACTTCTGTAAGTTTCCTCTTCTGTAAAAAGCATGATTAAATATTTCAAATGGAATTATTCTAAATAATGATACTGCTGACAAAAAACCCATAATGAATGCATATGTTCTTGATTCTTACTGGTTTTGCTAATTTAAACTTGACACTAATGCAAAGAAACATAGTTACGCCAGCACACTGTATAACCAGACTGTGATTCGGTCAAATGCATCCCTCATTACAGGGGTTGTCTCTCTGAACTCACCACACTCTTGATGACTTCATCCTTGCCATCATGTTTCTGCACCTTGAGAAGATGGTAGCTGAAGTCGAGTATGTCAAAGCGTCTCTGCTGTCCCAGGAGGGCTATGATCATGCAGCCAACCCAGTGAAGGCCGTCTCCGAAGCACTGCCTAGAAGAGAAGAAGAAGTAAAGATGCTGTACTTGAGATTCCAGTGAGCAGGGCAATGTGTCCATTACTGCACTCACTCCACAGTAAACTCGTGAGCTCCAACTGGGATGCAGTAAACAAACTGCATGGCACTCCAGAGACGGTGAAACTCCACACACTCGTCAACATGCATCACACCGTTGCTGGGCAGAGGCCCCCGCCAGATGGGGTCATCTAGGAATCCACGTACTCGTGTAAGGATGACCTCAAACATTGACAGGCCGCAGCACAGCCTCTCTTTGGTCAGTAGGTCGCCCTCGCGAGCAATGGCAATTTGCTGAAAGACAAGCGTACGACAATTCAAGTGACACTCAAATACCTGGTCGGGAAACAGCCTCGGTGACCACATTGATATCTTTGACTGGCCCTACCTGCGGCGTGCCAAGTCTCTCAATCAAGGGAACCATATGAAGTGCAGTGTATTTGGCCTCCAACCGCTTCATCTTGGCATCAAGGCGCTCACCCTCTGCAAAAGAACAATAGAAAAACATTATGCTTTTATTTACAACAAGAATTATTTCTACCCCAATAAAGAAATTAAAGATTTTCTTATGTCTACCTTTGACATGGACCCGGGGAAGAATGTTCTGGAAGGGTGCAGCGTGCAGCAAATCACACACTTCTTCCTGTGACTGTGAATAAGACAATCATCACTGATGAGTGCAAATAAAGATGTGGAAACTCATCCGCCTGAGATGTTGAAGTGAAAAGGACTCTCCCGAGGGCCATAGGTTTTTTACCAGACTCTGTTCGCTCAACAGACAAAAAAGGATGGCGTTGCCCACTTCCCGCAGATTCTGGAAACACACGGTCTTGAGCTCAGCATATTCAACAATGTCCTTCAATTGATGGTGGAAAAACTCCAGGATACCTATGAGAAATAATTAGTTCACTTACCCAAAATTTTTTCTGTCAATCGAGCTGGACAATATTCCAGAATACATCAAACATTTTCAAGCTTTGCTGTCCTTATAAATGCCTTTTTTTAAATGAAAAATTGTGATAGACAATTTCAATATCTACATCTCGACAAAGATTACTGACTATTATGGATCCCTTCTGTAGCAAAACATCAAAAACCTTCAGGAAATTACCTAAAACTAAAGGAAATGATGTGAACATCTGTAGAAAAAGACCAATAAAAAATTTCAGTACAGTAGTACTTTAAAAATTTGCAAAAATTGCTTAAAATGTGCAGGTTCGTAAGAAGGTACTGGAAATTACCAGGAAAAAAAATTAAAAAAAAAATAAAAAAAATAAAAAAAAATCGGAATATCTTTTAACGCGCTTCTCGCCCGATGACAGCTGGGAAAGGCTCCAGTATCCCCTGTGTGTGCAGGATAAGCGGCTGAAGATGGATGGATGGATGGATGAATTAATTTTTACTTTGAATGCTGCTAACGATCCCCCACTGTCAGCAAGTCCTCATTCTTTACATTTAATAGTGACACTTTATAGTTATGTTAACATTAACATCAGAGCCTCTAAGGAGAGTTTCACTCATAAATGCAACTTTGAAACATTCCTTAATAAGTATGCCTTATTTCTCACACACGGAAGAATGCTCTTCCATTGAACTCGACTGCTCCGTATCATGTACGGCAGGCTGATAATTAAAGGCTTGTGGTTCAATGTTGAATGAAAGTATTAAGGGAGCAATTTCTCTTCCTGTATTTGAAGCAGATGGACGGAAATAGACTGCATAGAACAAGTCCAAGCAGTGGTATTTACTTTGGTAAAAAAATGTGAGGCTTCGTTATTGGCTCAAGCTCTAGGTTCTATTTTTAGTTTCCATAACATTTGAAGGGCTTAGTCAAATCCTCAACGTTTCACACGTTGATTTTTCTTTTTGGGCCACAGCGTTGCCTCTTAAGAGCTACGCTTTGTTCAGTGTTATAAAGAATGCAATATTTAGTTTCCAGTGTCTTGGTTTCTATTAAACCAGATGTCTTTCAGATAACATGTGAACAGAGACTGCAGAATATTGAGACAATAAAAAGGATAACTGTGATTCAAAAACCTTTGAATAGAGGAAAAAGGTGTTCGAGACCTCATAGTTCCATCTACCTTTGTAACTGCAATTAAGTATATCAGATAGATAGACGGGTGGATTATTACTGCAATATGCAACACTACTAACCTGGGGAACCGTACTCATGCCGGGGGAGTCTGCAGATCTTAGGCATCACCTCCATCAGGGTTTTCACATACTGCATAATGGTACCCTGAAGCTAAACAGAGGAAAAAAAAGCATTTATTTGAGGTATAAAGGTAAAATAACTCAAAAAACATTAAAAACTGTATGTTCTCCATTTTGACATTTTCTAGCCCTCCTCCGAAAGACAGCTTCTGTTGTTAAAGGAGGAAGCTGCGGGTATTCTTTATAGCAGTTTAACTCCCCCACTTACCAGGCTTTTGACAACCTTGAGCAGTTCCTCCATCACCACAGCAATGCCCTGATAGCCCAACAACCTGCACATCACCTTGATGTGTGGGGGGCCTACAAAGTTCCTGTAGCAGCTAAATATGCTGCTGTAGGCCAGGTTCAGGGTCTGTGGGCCAAAAATATATAGATCATATCAGAGCGTCACACGTTTGAGAAAACAGATTGTCCCATGACCTGAGAAGGAGTGATGAATTTTGAAGAAAATATACAAAAAGGTTTAATCTCTTAGAAAAATCTGTAAGGAATCAGATCATCAACTGCAAATACAGAGTGGAGTCTTCTTCAGTTTTCCTGTAATGACTTGCTTGAGACAGAAACAGTGTTTCTACTAGTAGTCCAAGGCTTTTGCAATTCATTTGTAGTAATAATCTGAATGGTGTGAGTGTTAAAATAATAATGAAATTGACATGAATAAGTCAGAGTCTCCAGAAAACAGATATAATTAACTTGCGGGAAATAAGGGCATGTATTAAATGTATGAAAAGTACATCTTGTTACACTTGACAAAACCATCGTGGAGTGCTGCAATAATAAAGTTGAGTCATGCTTTCACTAGGAAGACATTATTAAAATCCCATTTCAGAGACAGAAAACAAACAGAATAAATAAAACTTTAGAATGAAAACAGGGTATCACACACACAGATGCACCCTGTGCAGACTGCAAGGGCTGATGAAATTACCATGATAAGAGTCCAAGTGGTACATCCTGCACTTGTGACAGATGAAATAGAAACCTAAACACTAATCTTCAATAAGTCATTACCATTTTTTAGCAGGGATAAAAAATACTCTCACCCAGCGGTTGTCTCGTCAAGCATGTTCTTGCATCTTAAAAGTGTTGCAACTGTCAGTTCAAGTCGAAATTGAGCAATGATGATAACACCGCTTTTGTACGTGATAATGGAGTCTATAAAAAATGTATTGATAAATAACATGGCTCTTTTATTTAATCCAAAATGGGGCATGACAGGTTGGGTTCTGGCTTGCATCTTAAATTTGCTGATTGCATCCCATTTGTATGACAACAAAGTGGAGAGGAAAATAAGGGGAGTTTGACAGAGAGATGAGGCACCCACGGACTAATGGAGAAGTAGATACATTGTGAACAGTTGAAAGGGAGACTGTCTCATATTTAAAGTACCAAGGGTCAGGGTTGGTCAGCTCTCTAATCTGAAGGCCTTGCCAACGACCAACCTTCATCAAATCACCTGACGCGCGCAACATTTTTTGGTGATAGAAAAAGCCATCAACATTTTGGCAGACTGTAGTTTATCACATCGTGAGATTTGGGGTGAAAAAATTTAACAGCTCTGCAAAATGAGGTATTAGGAATGGGTGAAAACACCTCAGATACTATTTAATATTTCAGGATCTCTACATTAACATCAGCCTGGTAGTCCAGGGGTCGGCAACCTTTACCACTCAAAGAGCCATTTGGACCAGTTTCCCCACAGTAAAGAAAACACCGGGTGCAGCACAACACTTTTGAAATTTAAAATGAATTAACACGGCACAGAACATTATTGGTTTTTTGTCTCCATGCTATGTGTTGCATTTTCTTTTAAAATCAATGAACAACTGCAAAACAAAATTACATTTCTACATTCAACAAAACTTTCTGAACTCCGAAAAAAAGATGTTGGGTTTAAGGTTACTTTTAAAGGAAATACTCTGTCTATTTAAGTCTGTCTTGTATTTATGAAAAAAAGCCAAATTTAAATTATCCACTAGCAGCAAACCAAAAATGCTGTCGTCTCTCTGTGTGCCGTCATCCCTTTACTGGCAAGTGCAGTCAACTGTCAACCTGAATAATAAAAAGGTCTATTTTTCTAAACAATGAAAAAATATGAATATATGCAAAATAGGCAAATATTTATCATACTTGGTTAATGTGATTTCTGCTCCTGAAACTCAGAGCACAGTGTCTGCATATCAGGGCTGTGTGCCGTCACCTTCATCTTCACACAGGGTTGTAAGCTGTCATCTGTGAGGCGTGCGCAATGTTTTAAGAGCGACAAAAATATTTTAACATGTTTCATTTAGATGTTACAAGATATTCTTAACCTTCAAATTCAAAATTACATTTAAAAAAATGAACAAACTAAAATAAAATACATTTTAATTAAATACTGGTTAATTATTTTCAAAAGACACAGGGAGCTGCGTCATGGATCAAAGACTGCCAAGGATTGCCGACCCCTGCACTCGTCAGATGTGGGTAGAAACCAAACTCATACTCTCAGCTCCTGTGTGTCCCCAAAGCTCTGAGCAATCCTCTGAGGACCATGAATCCCCAATATAATTCATTATATTCTAGATGGCAGTTGTTGAGACTTTGCTCCGAGGATGGGGTGGGGGGCTGTATATTTTGCAATCAAATGTATTTTTCATCAGCAACTGTGAGAGATATCTCTCTCTCACTCACTCAACCAACCACTCACTCTATCTCCCTCAGTCACTCAGCAACTGACAGCTGCTCACATTCTGGCAGGACACCCACTAGTGTGGCGGCAGCAGACGTGGAGACAATCTGATCTCTGCTCTTTAGAGCTTTCTGAAACCGCGGCAAGTGGAATAAGGGCTGATATAATTAGAGACTCGCAGGATCACAGGACAACCTGAAACAACAAGTGAGCTTTGACTCATCGCCTCACCAACAGCTAGCACTGTTTTCCTGGCAAGTCTTCTATCCTTTGCTTTTTTCCTGCTTCAAGTTAATTACCATGAGTGACCATCTTGTCAGTATTTACTATTACATAGACATGTTTTGTTGCTACAGGTGACAGCTAATGTAAAAGAAAACTACCAATCAATTTGTTTATTGACTTTCACCGTGAGAAAACAATTTTGACTAATTCTTCACACACTAGATCAAAGCTTGTTTCAGTTAAGAAGTTTGAAACAAATTATTGTGAGATTCTGTAGCTCTAAACCTTATATTACTGCAGGATGGCTGGGTGCTCATTGGCAACATGGTACATTCAGACAAGAATAGGCACAGAACACTTATTTATCCTTCTAAGTTTCAGCAAGTTATTAATTTAAAATAAAGGCTATAGCCTAATTGTAGGTGATTAGATAATGGTTCGCCTATCAGTCGATTATAACTGCTATCAAAGGGATTGGGGCGGCCGTAATATAAAAGATAATTAACAGCACAGATGAGCCTCTCACAAATCAGGCGACATTACACAATACGCTGAGCATCTGCAACCCCTACTGTCTCCCACAGGATAATCCTTTATACAAAGCATATTATTATCTACATTGTCCTTCTGCTTTTATGCTTCCCCTGCTCTAGGTTGTGCGATTGATTGGTCGTAATTATGATTTTTGCGATAAAACTGTTAAATTCAGTCCCTTTAGCTGATGAATAAAATAATTGATGGCAATAATGTGTCAATGTCAGCATTGTTGGCTTTTTGCTGCCCCTGTAATGTGGTAACATTAATTTGGTCATAGAGACTGGATCTATGAGTGTGTTTATGTGTGTGTGTGTGTGTGTGTGTGTGTGTGTGTGTGTGTGTGTGTGTGTGTGTGTGTGTGTGTGTGTGTGTGTGTGTGTGTGTGTGTGTGTGTGTGTGTGTGTGTGTGTGTGTGTGTAAGTGTTTTAATATAGACCCTCTCTCTCTCGCGCGCGCTCTCTTTAACATGGATTTTTTGGCTTTTGGTATTCTCACAGCATGT
>CAAKHD010013618.1:52562-70431 GCA_901007705.1 Fistularia tabacaria | reverse complement strand
CACACGCACACACACACACACGCACACACACACACACACACACACACACACACACACACACACATACGCACACACACACACGGGTATATGTGTGTGTATGTAGGGATAGAGAGTATGTATGTGTGTGTTTATATGTGTGTGTGTGTGTGTGTGTGTGTGTGTGTGTGTGTGTGTGTGTGTGTGTGTGTGTGTGTGTGTGTGTAAGTGTTATGGTAAAAGTAACAACCAAATTCAGCACATTTACTTAAGGCTTCTGTTATCTCTGCTCTAAGATCCAACTTCATTTTATGGGCACAGACAGAATGGAATGACTAAAGAAGCATCTCCTGCATCAACATCATGGGGATCACCGTCTATAACATCTCTGCCACCTCTGCAAGAGTGAACTGGCCTTCATCCCCAGACTGCCTGGACACTTTTTATAGCGTCATGTATGACCCCAACTGGAACAGCCTCCTAATGGGTTACAAGCGTAAGAGCTTCATGCATGAGGATCGCATCCCCGTCAGTCAGACCAGCACACATCTTGCCAACCTTATCCCGCAAACAACGTACTTCTTGTGCGTAACGTGTCAGGCTGCCAATCCGGTTCGGGACCAGTGCCAGGTGTTCAGCACTTTGAGTGACAGCAGTGAAGGTCAGGACAGGGCTGGCTGGGAATTGGCCATGGGAGTCTGGCTGACATGCTGCATCTTGCTTCTGGTCATAGCCAGCATCCTGTTGTGGGGCTGTCTGCACACCATCTGCTCAATCCCCGGTCAGGCTGCTGATGGCTGCACCGTGGTAACTAACACGATCCGCCAAGACATATCTAGATCTGGACGCCTCTACACTCCTAGGGGTAGCTGCGATACTGGCTCCAAGCATGCCAGTATCTTACAAAACCCCCTGCTCTCTGAAAAGGCCACCGGCCTTGACCATGAGCTGAGGGCACTCGCTAAGCTATCTGGCTGCGAGCCAGTGTGAGCCAACTGGATTGAGGTCACTGCAGTATTGTTTTGCATTGACTGAATTGTCACCAAGTATTTTATCCACTGATGAACTCCTGTTTGGAAGAAAGCGTGTTTATTTTTAGAATAGTCCTGGAAAACTGGATAAGTTTTAAAAGATACATGTTTTATAAACAGAAAAATGCATTTGTTACATTCTGTGTAAAGTTACTACACTGAATGACTGAAGACTGAAAGTCTGTTTTCAATGAATGTCTTGAAGAGAGTGTTAACAGAATTTTTTATTAATATCTAAACAACCACAATCTTTTTGTGTATTGTGCAGCAGGATTTTTTTTCGAATAATCATGCTTGTCCTAGATCTAAATGTAAATTTCTATATTTTCAATATATGTTAAATGTTAGACTGCTAAAACTGTAGGTTGGAAAAAAATAATGACAATTTAAAGATGAAATACAAGAAACAAACTGAACAGATCATATTCTCTCACAGGATGTGAAAAGAGCGTACCAACCTTTGATCCATACAGATACTGTGGTTGAGCGTTGGGTGGCTTGTCCCTTTGGAACTCTTGAGAAAAGGGCAAGACCGTGCGCACGAACCTGCACAACCAGATGGAAATGCATCAAACATGTAAAACAAACACCATCTACAACTGTTACACATGAACAAGAAGTCAAGATGGTTTAAAAATAAAACAAACAATAAAATGTTTATATAACATTAGAAGTATGATGTTTTGACTGATATCATAAATTCTTTGCAGATTTTAAGCCCTGATCTTTTCACCAGTTATACAGTTATACCACAGTCATGCCATCATTTACTTAAAAGAAAAACAATGCTTCAATAATAATTAAAGGTCAAAAAGGTGGAAATATGAAAGTACCTACTCCGTATGTTCTAAGTTTCAATTTCAAATCATACACAGCAAGTATTTCAACACGTTCGAACTAATGGGCAATGGTTTTCAGGAGGAAAACTAGACTTTATTCCTTTCAGCTAAGGCTTCTTTCTCTTATCATAAAAACTGAGGTCGTATGCCTTGATTTCTTTGGAATTACGGTACGATCAATGTCCGTTTTTATTTGGTTTCATAATCAAAAAGCGTAGGGGGACCAACAATTCAATGAAAAATAATTACTAGGAGCTATGAGGGGATTAGAGGTCATGCTCCAGCTCTATAGAATGAGGGTGAATGGGACAAAATTATGAATGTTGGCGATGGGTATAAGGCATTTTCATTTTTCAAATTATAGACAGAAGGTTGGCATAGAGTAACAATGATGATTTTCACAATTATTACAATTTACCTGAGACCCCAAGAAAATTGAAAATGTGCCACAAACCAGGGCTATGGCTCACAATGTAACTTCTGTTTTGGAAAATAGCATTAGTTCACCGCTTGGAATGGACTGGCAAAGTGGGTGATCTTTTTTGTCATCTTCCTCAGAAAGCAATGCAAATGAGCCCACCTGTTGGTGGAGCCGTTGTAGCAATAGTTGGGCAAGAAATCGTAGTTCAGCTCCCAGAAGACATGAAGCGTTATCCGGCCGTAAGGGGCTGAAACGTTGTGGTTGGCCTCACGAAACATGGCGTCAATGCTGTCCAGAGTCAAGAACTTACTGAGGAGCTTGTGTGTCATCCTATTGATCTCAAGGAGCCCATCCAATTCCTTTAAGAAGATGGAAAACACTTAAAGTAGTTTACCTCAGCACAGTAACACATTCAACCTCAACCTCAAATCAAGACAAAACATTTCAAGATATGTTATTAAACAGCGGACAGAAATCCTCAAGATACACAACTTGTTTTTTATGAGATAAAAGTAAACCCACCATGATTGATGTGAGATCCTCACTCTCAAAGCGGTTGATGGCCAGTTCAAGCGACTTGTAAAGAGCGGCTGAAACCCTCTGAGTGATAAGCCTGTTCAGATCAATGGAGCGCCCAAGGAGCTATAGAGTGCAAGCAGTTAGTCCCTGGAGAACTAATATGAAATAATGAATGTGACCAATGCAGAGAGGTAGGTTTGTTAGATAAGCATATACCTGGACGTGTCGCTGTTTCAGCAGAGTCTCATAGCGGTTGGAGGCGGGCCATGGAATATTGGCGCCTTGGTTCTTGCAGTCCGCTCTCAAGCGTTTGTCAAGTAGAAGACTAAAGTTTGAAATAAGACAGAGGACAGGACATGAGGGTAAATTTGTTTTCGTGTTTTTAAAAAAAACCTTTGTTTCAGTCATGTTTCAGTCAAGACATGTAATAGAAAAATTTAAAAAGATGTACCTTCCGGCAAGAATCTTGTAGTAGGCAAATATTTGATCAGCGAGCTTGTACACAAACTGATCGAAGCAGAGGTTCACCTGTAATGAAGTTATTTCAAACAACAGGAGTTATTCAAAAATGTAAGAATGGGGTTGTTTGAAAAAAATGAAAGTTGATGTTCACTATTGCAACAGAATTTTAAAGCAAGGGCTCCACCCTTGCAGGCAGATCCTCTTCTCGAAAACAAGGCAAAAGTGAGGAGAAGGAAAGTTTCTCCAAAATTCATGGTAACTTAAAGCAGCTGTACTACAAATTCATTTCCAGCAGGTCAAAGACAATGTGCAGCTGAGTGGAAGAAATAAAGTGCCGCTAGTCTAGTTGTGCAACATCCTTACAGAAAAGTGAGCATCATTAGTGGCATTGATCTCCTGTGAAAAGTAGCATCACAGGTAGACTCTTGTAAATAGCCAATGATTTGTAAATAAACAACTGCCGTTTCAGTGCAAAAAAAATAATTTAACTGATTACCTCAGCCTCTATTTCATCATAAAGGAACTGCTTCTTAAATTTGGTCAAGGCATAGTGTGCACTATCGTTGTACAAATCCAGGGGATACAGCACATACCTGGATTCAAGAAAAACATATTATTACAAACAACGATTCTATACCTGCAATGAGGAAGCCATTGTGAGAAGTATGCAGTTGATAAGTTCTAATAAAACTTATAAGTAACTTTTCAATGGAAACATGTCAAACAGTTTAAAAAGAAATTAACTTGATGTTGACCTTTGAATTGATATGTAGGAGGATGGATTAAATCATCAGTTTTTACCATTAAATGCAGTTAACCCCATAGAACCCAGACATAGAAATATTTGTCTATGTCTGGGTTCTACTGGGTTAAATTGAGAGATATCTGGGCTGAAATCAAAAGGTAATTTTTCTGTGTCAGTATATATACGGTTAAAAGCACTCTAATTCCTGCCCGTTGACATGCTTAATGGCTTATGCAAAACCTGCCCCATATCAGCCAAATCCTGCAGCAAAGATTTAAAACAGACATGAAAACATTTACTGTTAATCCTAATTTTTAGAATTGCACTCATGGGTTTTTTTTTTAATAAGAATGAGAAGGCAATGCTGTTACTGCAGGGTTATGGTCTGCAGAGCAATGACATGCTCACCTGCCTGACTCTTGGGAAAAAATTTCTTCAGAAGGAAACTTGAAAACACACAATCATCCAATTAAGCCACTATTCATCACTGGCGGGGGGTGTGGGGGGGAGGGGGGGGCGTTCAGTGGTGCAATTTTTTAACTTGGACATTTTGGTAAATTTGTTACCAGCGGACCTTTTCCACAACTTATTCTGGGCTTACATAAAAAGATTTTCACAGTCGCAGACTAAAAACTTAAAGCCTGAAGGAAGTTTTAGGAGTTTTATTGGAGTCGCAGCAAATTCCTATCATCTCAATCGCTACTTAGTCTTTTCTTAGTCTTCGGCTTACGATAACATCAAACGTGTTTGATATTATTCCCAGTTCTTCAGTCTTCTTTCAGTGATGCACTGTAATTAACAACGGATAGAAGAGCTCTAACAAAACCAGAAACAGGAAACCTGGTAAACAAACAAATCACCAGAGCAGTGTTGGTGGTGGAGATGGTATTTGTTGTAGGTATGGATGAATGGGAACATGAAGGAGGTCCAGAAAGAGGAGCAGATAGTGGATCTGTGGGCAGAACAGCCCAGCTTGTATGATGTCAACTTTCCAACGTATCATGACTGAGTGGAGAAGGAAAAGCGATGGACTGAAATAGAAGGGGCTCTGCAAATACCCGGTGAAAACATTGCATGATGGGAAAAAAATTTGCTGCAATGAATCTAGTTGAAGTCTTGTAAATAGTGACCCGGTAAGATTTGCAGTCTTTGTAAAATCTTAGTCTGAGACTGGGCTACGATGAAAAACTAGTCTTTAGATGTGAGCGGATGTGAGATGATATTTTCCAGAAGTCTTGTCCAAATCTTTTCAGAGTCTTCTGATTTATGGATAGCTCTAGACAGTATTCACAATTTTACAGCACGAAATGTTAATAATCAGGGTTTTGCTCTTTCGAACGTTCCTTAAAGTTAAAAAAAAAAAAGAAGATGAAAACTTCAAATGAACTATTTTCATGTTGGATAATTTGTGCAGAAGTCTTTCATACTCTGCGAGAGTTAGTATTTCCCCTTAATTCTCGTATGATCCTTGGGGGTAAAAATGTGTAGAAATGGAAAAAAAAGTCAAAACAAAGTAATGGAAAAGTGAGTTTACCTTTGTTCTGTGATACTGGCAGGCATTCTGACATTATTCGAGTCAAAATTATATTCATTAATGTTTCAAACAACATGTCAAGAGGATAAGCTGAGCCTTCATGACAAACTACTATCTGAAAATCTATTGATTTTTTTTTCAGCTCCACAGCCATTCATCCACAGCTTATACTTGCATCTGCAATCTCATTTTTTTTGATGAGACACAATTCACCAGGTAGAGTAAAAGCTTTATCATCTGGTTCATGATAGGGACGCTTTGGTTGCACGTGCGGGCAATAAGGTAAGTGCGTCATCAGACTTTTAAAAAACTACGTTTGAGAATCCATGCTCTTGAGCCTGTAAATTAAGTCTATAGACATTATGATTGAGATCACTGTTCATTACACGCTTCATTTTCTAAACACACAATGCTTGTGTGTTACACATTTTAAGGAACAGCCTTAGCCCATGCTGGCTCAGCTAGTAAATCGAAATGTCATTGGCTATGAAGGAATTAGCAGCAAATTTGCCAAGCCTGATGCATATAGATTACATATTTTTTTAGCAGTCTTTGTCATGTTTGAATCTGGTTTAAGCGCAGCACACTGCCCTGCTTCTGAATGGTACAAACAGAGAGATTACTGCCCTTACTCCATCATTGAAGCTTCCTTGGTTTCAAGGATGTGATCTGTGAGGATCCAGGGCATGGACATCTCAATGGGGAACTGGATCCTGCGGCCCATGGTGAGCTCCAGGAAGAACTCCCTGAACCAGAGCTGGGAGAGGTCACAACACTGCTGCAAGGTTTCTACATGAAAGAAAAAAGGTTCCATTACAAATATCAAAAAAAGCATGTAGGGTGTGCTCAAGAGGTCCTGGTCCAATGATTTTGCCTTACCACTGAAGTTCAATAGGTGAGTATAAAAGAAGGACTCGCGGTGAAACTTCTCAATGTCAAGGATGGTGGGTCCTTCAAGACTGCTGCGCAGAGTCTTCTTAGAGCCACTTTTGTCTGCAATTAGAGACTCCAGCATTGTCCTCACCATGTAGAGCTAGATATATAGTTAAAATGACAGATATTATTCTCTTGTCCATTCACGTTACACCTTAGTTAGAATTTCCATTATGACACATATATTAGAAACAAAAAAAGGTTCCTTGTTTTATTTTCTAAACCTCTTTAATAATTTTACAAAAATTTTACTAAAATTTGGGATATTTGTTCTGTCCTTTCAATGTTCTCCATTTAAGTTTTCAATATCATATTCTTTCCTACCAAAGCTGTTTAAAAGTGATATCAAAATTACTCATGAATGAGTTTTCAATTCATTTATTTATAATTTGAAAGAGACAAAGAAACAATGCACAGTTACATGGCTGATCTGATGAGAAAATAGAAAACAAAAATAGAAATTAACAAGTTGATTCATCTGAAAAATGCCTCTGACAGTTGGACTATCATTTTTAACAGCAGCATTGTGTTTGTTTAGAGACATCAGCTGAACACAGCACCAGTTCTTCAAATACTGATTTTCCGAAAGAAGGAAAGTGACTGGTAAAAAAAAACAACTATCCTCATCAAATATCTCATCCAAAGCGTGCATAACCGTATTCATCAAAATGTAATGTCCGTAATAGCCAGCATTCATCATTCGTGTAGTATGTTGGTCCTTTGATTACAGTTAAAAGTAACCCCCTTACTACATGTCAGCAGGGAACATATACTGCACTTAGATCCAATTTAGTTTCACTATCATTCAACAATCCTGACAAAAGAGTTGGAAAACGATTGATTCAGGGTTGATAAACAAGGATGGGGATTGTTTGGCTTGACTTTACCATCTGGCACACAGAAACAAGATTAGTTCCTGGAACAGAGCACAAATCTGCTATATCTGCGGCATGAGGTTTGCTTCCACCAAATTACATTATATTAAAACAGTCTGTAGTATTACATGATGGAGTGATTTGAAAGGTTAGCAGGAACAATGGAATGCAAGACAGGTTGTGTAATGTACTGCAGATCATTCTTGATTACCATGATCTCTCTTATTCCAAGATGATTCAGCCCTTTATCACTGCAACCTGGGCCCTGATCATCTTTACAGCATATGCTTAATAATTGTATGCCAATGCTTGAGTAGCAGTGTTTAATATATTTGAGGTGTGGGAAATGTTGTAATGGAATAATTAAATGAGAAAAGGTAGCTAAACAAATGCAAGGAGCTCGGACCTGTGTACTGGAGGGGCCCACAGCCCGCCGAGGGACTTTGATATCAAAACCACCCTTCGGATCCTTTTCTCCTCGGAGGGCAGGATCATTGTGTGGCTCTCGGCCAGTCTCCCAGTCGCAGACAGTCTTTCGGATTGCCTGAAGGACACTGATGAAAAAGAAAAAACACTGTTGTTATTAATAGTTCAGGGAAGAAGAGATAATCCCACACTGTGCAATCATTTTGGGGTGGCAGTATACACTTTCAAGGTGAATTATGGTTGTGAAAAATACATGTTGAGAGTTTTGCCTGAATAGCTCTTCAGGTTTTCATTCATTACTCATAAAAATTATCCAAGGGACAGTTACATTGTCTTCTTCTTCTTCTATCCTTTTGGCTTTTCCTTTTCAGGGGTCGCCACAGCGAATCAACCTCTTCCATCTAACCCTATTCTCTGTATCCTCCTCTCTCACGCCAACTACCTTCATATCTTCTCTCACTATATCCATAAACCTTCTCTTCGGTCTTCCTCTAGACCTCCTGCCTGGCATCTCCAATTCCAGCATCCATCGACTAATATAGTCCCTATCCCTCCTCTGTACATGACCGAACCATCTCAGTCTGGCTTCTCTGACCTTCTCTCCAAAACATCTAACATCCTGTCCCTATGGTGGACTCATTCCTGATCCTATCCATCCTCGTCACTCCCAAAGAGAACCTCAACATCTTCATCTCTACTACCTCCAGCTCTGCTTCCTGTCTATTCTTCAATGCCACTGTCTCCAAACCATACAGCATCGCTGGTCTCACCGCTGTCTTGAACACATTTCCTTTCATTCTGGCTGATATTCTTCTATCACATAGTCCCCCTGACTGACACTTTTCTCCACCCATTCCAACCTGTTTGAACCCGTTTCTTAACCTCTTTTCCACACTCAACATTGCTCTGGACTGTTGACCCTAAGTACCTGAAATCCTCCAACTTCTTGATCTCCACTCCCTGTAGCCTCACCGTTCCACCCAGGTTGCTCTCATTCACATACATATAATCTGTCTTGCTGCGACTAACATTCATTCCTCTCCTTTCCAGAGCATATCTCCACCTCTCAAAATGTTCCTCAGCCTGTTCCGTGCTCTACAAATACTACACTGCATTTGTAGTACTCCTCTGAGGAATGAAGCCATACAACTGCTCACAAATGCTGACTTCTCTCAGTCTAGTTTCCACTACTCTTTCCCATAACTTCATTGGATGGCTCATCAACAGCTACATTGTAGTTTTCTTAAAACATTAAGAGAAAAACAAGATTCAAGAGTACAAATCATGGTAATTGAAATTCAGTTAACTGCAGCTAGAAAGCTGAGAGTTGTATTATTCAAAGCTATCACAAGAGGCTGATATGTTTGCCATCATTAACTATGTAGTGATCTGCCACCTGCTAAGCTAAACAACTCAATGATTCTGAATCACCGGAGACAGAAAACAACTATATTTGCCTCTTTTTAATGGCTAGAGGCAGCATCACAGTCATATTTAGGTCAAGGAGTACCATAATAAAAAAATCTGATTTTAGGGGATAAAGATCAAAATATTTTTAACTTGCAGAAACACTGTTTTCACATCAATGTTAAAGGACGACACACTTCTTTTTATGATTTCCTTGTTAACCAATAATTTGATATGCATTATTTTCACTGACACATTAACCAGTGATGCGCTGTAATAAAAAGAATATTGAATTACTTGCGGTTACTCCACTTTAATGTCAGCCATACCTCTGGATGACATTTTTCTTCTTCTTAATGGCTTGACGCAGTGGGTCTCGCAGAGTAACCTGAGAAAAGTCCTGCAGGGCTGAGTAGATGGTGTGACGAATGGCATGATTAAACACACTCTCCATGCGTCCCATCAACACTTGCAGTCCCTTGATCATTGCAATCACCTGAGAAAAAGCACATTAGTGAGTCCTCCATTAATGCATATGAAATAGCCTGACAACATAATATCCAGCTTTGGTTGCACAACTAAATGAATATACCAACTAAATATGGTGACTGGATTTGGGGGTTGTAATATTTATTTTGCTGATTTTATGGTCCTCCTCCAAGTCAACTTAAAGGGTCTGCCAATAAGAAATCGCATTTGGAGTTGAGCATATTTGTGTTTTGTGTAACATCACCCAAAAAACGGGATGTTGATTTTATCAAACATTTTTGGAAGTTTTTACTGACTGACTGGTCCTGAAAGTGCTGGCCATCTGCTATGTCTGCTTTTTGAGACAAGTGCTGGTGATGTCCACCTTGAAATCCAAATTCATCCCAACATAATATGGACAATTTCATTTAGTCTATATACAATATAGAAATTAATACTCCAGCATACTAATGAAAATGGTCTTAACAAGAGCATCTCCCCTCTCTCAAACACACTAAAAATCAAAAGTATGTCATCAAAGAAAGATAGGACTGGTGATACATGTGTTTATGGCAGCAGTTGTCTAATGGCATGATCTGCCCAGGAGAGCTAACCTAAAACACTTTTTCCCTTCCAGAGAACATGAAGTGGGCATTAAATTTGAGTCTTTGGATTCGGTGGCAGTTCTTTCATATCTGATGTCACCATTTGACATACCCGATTTTTTGCACCAGTGGAAAGTCTTTTTAACTAATAGATGAGAGGCAGATGAACAGAGAGAAGCTGAAAGCAATGCCAGTGGTCTCAGGGCTGCACCATCTGCCTCATGTGTGAGAAATAAAATTCTCAGAGGTTTATAGGGAAAAGCAATTATCACTACGCAGCCCTTTGCAGTTAACAAATGTTAAAAGTCATGGTAAAATGCAAACGTGTACGAGGGAAGTATCTGAACTATTTGAAATAAAACAAGAGAAGACATTACATACTGTTGACCTCTGATTAGATGAGCTGCTGCTCATTCCAAAGACTGAGAGTGAATGAATACTCCTCACCAGAGTCTGAAGATTTCATTGGGTTAGGAAGAGGCAGCTCCATTTCACTTGGCACCAGATCAGCCAACTCACATTTTAACATGATATTTGAGTCACAATCCATATTCATAAACTTTACATGCCAAATTTAAAAACATAAATGTCAGGTTTTTTTTTTATTGGAATTGATCACTATCACCACTAAATCCATACAAAGGTCACCTACTAAAAAAGTGGGGTTTTAGTGTGGTTATTTTAAGCGTACATAAAATCAGCACATGTTGAAACTACAGTTTCTATCTACAGACAACTACTGTAGCAGGGAAACCTCTCCTTTTCTCTAGAACAAACTGTTGAGACGCTGTGCTCAATGGCTTGTTGTGGTGATAATAATGGTTACAAAATGTAAGTTACATCCATACATGTCGGGATATACACCCATGGCACAACCGACCTCCACCAGGGCAAACTTCTCTTCGCTTGTGTAGTTGTATCTGGTGGCTCTTTCATATTCCTCAGCATTGTCTGGGCACTCCTTGTTTGAGTACTTGTCTGTAGGATGAACCAGTTTCCAGGAGTACTGTGGGGAAAGTGCCACAAATGAATTGTGCCATGGCAGGGCGTTGAGCTTTTCATTGACATTACTTAAGGATGGATGAAGGGGGAAAACTGAATATCATGATGATATTGAAAAGCCACCCTTTAAAATATTCCCATACATGGCATTATGTAATGAGATATGGAAATATGTAAAATATAGAGCACAAAGTTAAGCATTAGAGGTTTAATCTTTACTGTACTATCACTGTTAAAGACTTTAGAAAATATGACTTGGTACATGATGGCATTAAGAGGCTGTTGAAAATATATAATTATTCTTCTTCTTAATTCATGTACTTTCATTGTCACTTTTAGGCAATTTCATGCTAATTCATTTTGGTTCTTTGGTAATTTTGTAAGTTAATTCTCAGTTACTGTTAATGCAATTTCATGGTCTTTTTAAGGTTACATTTTTTTCCAGATTAGATGTAAAGTCTGGCTAACTCTTGAATTTTTTTTTTTTACCTAATTTGTGAACTATTAAAAAAGGTGACTCAATTGTTTTCACAATCGCATGAAATTACATGAATAAAAGTACATTTGGTGTTCTGAGAAAAAAAAAAAAGAACTAAATGAGGAGAATAAAATCCCAAATTATAGAAAATATAAATGCACCACAGGCCTAAAAGTCACTCCAAATACTACAGTCACCTCTAATATTATGATCACAGCAGCTCAGAGCAAAAATTATAGCATTCTTGTTACAATGTTGACCGGATTTCTTTTCTTGGACATATTTTCACAGTCCTCACCACTTCCATGACGTGAGCACTCCACTGAGAGAGCAGCTGCATGCCCTGAAGGGCCAAGTCAAACAACTTCCTGTATTCAACATCTGTCTTTTGGGCTTCCTGACGCCCTGATCCAGTCACCACCTACATAGACAAACATGAACAAAATTCTTAACTTTAAAACCCCAAACCAACTTGCAGGAGAGGTTGAAAAAAATGGCAGTTATTCAGGCGAGTTATGCTGTCCCTTTCTAAAAGAGAAAAGAGATGTGAAGGGTAAAAATGATCCTTCACATAGCATATGGTTGATGAATAAATTCAGATTAGGTCATCCAAATCAGCAATGCAAGTATCTGTTCATCTATAGAACACCACCAAACACCTTGCTGATCAAATTTAGCCAAGACCATTTCCAAGGGTCTTGCTTAAATCTCTACGGGTCAGATACAAACCTCACTGTTGCTATAGCGAGCCAACTCGGAGATGAAGCGCATGTGATCCTCACGAATCTGAATCATCTGCTCACAGATATTGTACTGCGGACTACTGGAAATAGATGTGCAAGTCCACCTTAAGTATAAAAAAGGAGAAAAAAACATTTGGGATTTGAAATAATGAAACGGTTTTGATTATTTTTATACATTCTACTGACACTGTTTATGTACATAATTACCTTTCAGTCAGACACAACAGCATTAATGAAAAGTAACCAAATTTTCTAGATAACATTACATAGACTGATCTTCACAAATTATTGTATTTTTTTTTTAAAATATTATTTCTATGTATGTCTGTGGAGGATTTCAGTCATCCAGGTAATGGTGAATTCTTGTCCGAATCCTCTTGTCGTAGCCAGTGGAGTTGAAATTCTTCACTTTCAATTGAAGAAATTCAGGTCCAGTTGCTACAGCAAGAACATTTCAAGAAGAATTTCTATGTACGTTTTATCTTTCCAAATATTTTAAGATTTTGTATTGATTTGAGTGGAACACACTCACAAATTGTGTAACCCACTATGAAAACCTGTCCGAACAGTATACCTTGATTCTATGTATTTTATTGTTTATTCTTGTTAATCCATTTATCTATCAAGGGTCACAGATCGAAGACACGCTGTGAATATTGATAGTGGCCTTCACCTCTCACCTGGATTTGTTCTCTTCAAAGTGAGCACTGGTCTTGATGTACCTGGACAGCTCAATCTGCATGTCACCAAACAAAGGAACCACCTGGAGTTGCTATGAACAAAAAAACACAAAAGGATCACATGTCAAATACCATATTGAGGCTTTGATCAACAAAAACAAGGAGAAATACATTTTTTAATTGAATCATAGCATTTACTATTCAATCTTTTACTCTTTCCAAAAATTACAGTAATTTCTCAAAAAAGTATTCATGTTAACAAGCCCATAAGCCACAGACCTAACTTGGTATAATAAATAGAAGAATTTTTTCTCCTTGAATAACCTAAAAGGAGGCACTTAAAATCGTTTCAGCATAAAGCTTAATATGTCAAAGATTGGAAATACTCAAGTCCTTACAATGACCTGATTTTCTAAACAAATGCAAATTACTTCAATGAACAAACATTGGCTTTCTATATAATAGAGGGGAGACGATTACTAGTCATCACATCACAGTCTCTAAACATTACATAACAAAGATTTTCCAGCTTACAAATCATATTTGAATGAAAAAAGAAGAAATAGAAACATCTGATGAAGTTCACATAATTCTTGTACAAAAATGTTTTGTCCTCTACTTCGGTCCTTCTCTTTGCGCGGCTGCAATTTCGCATCTTTGTCATTCTAAACATTTGCACTTTGACTGCGTACAAACTTTTATTTGATCACTTAATCTATAAAACAAAATGTCATTCACAGTTGTGCTACAATGGTTGATATACTCAGTTACCACATAAATAAAACCCCATACCTTAAAGAATTTGTCGATTTTGGTGAGGTTAATTCTCTTCTTGGCATCTAGCTTGTAAATGTTACTGCTGTTCCCGTCCATGAGGTACAAGCCAAAACCCATTACCTGAGAAGTGAAACAATGGTTACCCTCAGGATTTACTTCACAGACAACAGTGCAGCAATGAATAGTTTACAATGAACAGGTGAACGGAAAGGATCATTAGGTGATCCGCATTGTCCAATGTAGGGCTCACTTACTTTGAGCAGCATGTGTTTCTCACTGGGTGTGAGGTACATCTTGTTCTCATAATAATCGACACATAGGTTGACAATATCAGCCAGCAGCTCTTCATATCCATTGATGACCTCAAGTTGCTGCTGCAAAGACTGAAAGATGGTACAGAATAGATATTAACATGAATTGTCTTTTGGATCTCAATTAAATCATTAGATATTTCCTAAAAATAGTCCATCATTGCTTAAAAAGGACAACATTGTAACAAAGGTAAGGATTTCAATTTAGATGGATAAAACATTTGCAAGTTACTTTGGGTATTTCTTAACCTTTCTTAGCGAGACCTGAGCTGAGAAAGACAGGGTAAAAATCTGATTTTATTTTTTTTTCAATCATGGATTCTGATTAAACAATATGATGCACATTTGACCAACCTGAGTGATTTTATTATGGTTTGCCAGGAACATTGACAGGTTCTGAGACTCTTGAATAGATGAGGGTTCAGACATTTTTCTGAGGAACTGGGCAGCACTGGATGAAGATAGGAGAAAGATTATAATTTTGAAAAAGAAAAACGGATTCAGTCCAAACACCGAGTTAATAGATTTAACGGTATACTGCCATCTAGTGTTCTGAACAATTATTACACAATGTTCAGTTAAAATTCAGCCAATACAAAATTCATCATACCGTTTGTAGGCAGAGTGGTCATTCTTAACACTACATTTCATGTTCTTAAGTTCATCCAGCACAGCAAACATATTGATGAACTTTCCAAGAGTCAGCAGATATGCCTCAGAGACAAAGTCTTTTCTGCGCTCTGTATGACAAAGACGACGGACCTCCCCACAGAAACGGTCTATAGCTGTGCGCTGAAAGATAATCAAATGAAATCACGTTTGTGCAATCTTAAGCCTGCCTACTATAGATCAAACAACTCTACTACTACTGAGAAAGCAAAATTACCTGAAAGTACATGAAATTCATAAGCTTGGTGACCTCTGGCTCCAGGACCTCCACTGTCTTCTCATAAATCTCCACTCTATTGGGCTGTTCATTGCATTTTACCTGCAGTAGGACAGTAAGTTTAAGTGAAAGAACAAGAGATCTTTTCTAAAATGCAATTAATACAAAACAAAGTGAGCAATGGTAGTCAAAGCAACATACCTGTGGTATTGCACGTGAACAGCTCCTCCAGGTGTAGAGCATGACAGCATACTCCTGCCCCTCCTCCAACATTTCATTCTAATGAAGGAAATGATTGAGCAGCAATATTGACAACAAAAGCAGTTAGTAAAAGACTTTCTCCTTAACATATCTTCACTAACAAAAAATATGCACAAAGTATTTGAATCTGGGTCTATGTGATTCATGTACATATACCATATTGTCTAAATGTAATATTGTTCTCTATGTCTTAACCTGAAATTCTTCAGTTGCAATTTCACATCTTCATCAAGACAGATATATTTATTTTGAAAGATAAAATATAAAAACTTAGTCAATTCTCTATTTTGCTACTTTGTAAGCCATTATCAATAAATCACTTTTAATCATAAAAACTGATATGACTTCATTTGTAACTAATTAAAATTATATTTCAAAAACATTCAAGGGATTATACAAAATTTGCAGAACAAAAAACCTTTCCTAGAAAGCTGAAAAAAAAATGCAATACATATTAAGTACTCAGCTAAAAATGGCCACAAATTATCCTTTAACTAAACATATTATTTTTATTTCTAATCACTGAACATTAGATGTTTAGAATGTTTGAGATCAAGTATGCCGTTACCTTTTAGATTTATTTATTTTTAAGAACAAATCAAATATAAGTATCCTTCATATGCAGCAGTCAAACTTATCACATTTGTGTCATGTCTATGGTATGAATTGATCTACTTCAAGAGATTTCAAAAATATTTTTTTCTAAAATTGACCAGCCCTAACTCTATATCTTCTAGTGGACAGAGCTTTATTGCATTTGAGCCAATCATGCCTCCTCACAATATGCTGTTTGATTCAGACCCAAAGCAATTACCCCTCGCTAATTATACACAACAGCCTACTATTCCTGCCAGAGATAGTCCAATAGAATCCATTTGTCCCTGGGCCAATCATAAGTCTCCGCCCTGGATTCTTTTAGCTGCCTGCAACCAAATGCTCTGGTGGAACATGCAACTCCTATTTAAGATCCTAAGATCCTATTTAAGATGCGCCATAGAGCTCAGTTTGGTGAATTAAACTTCTCACAATAGGTTTACTCATCATTTAAGCTTATCATAGCAATTAGACTTGTTACATATTTTTGAAAGCGCCTCTAATCCCAGTGCAGTTAACAAGTGAAGAAGCCCTGTGAAGAGGTGCCTTAAGAAGATATGAGGAGTATATCAAAAATCTTCACAGACACTAAAAATGGCAAAGAGAACTGACACTAAGATGGACTGTATTCTGGTGGGTGTGAACCTGCTATTGTACCATGCTAGAATGGACAGTGGCCTGCTCAATGTATCGGGCAATGCCTGTGACAAATGCATTCCGGTCTTCAAAGTTGGTGTTGAAGTTTGGCTGTGGACAGAAGAGAATGACAGTATTACATATGGCAGAGACACAGCAACAACGGCCTTTTGTTTTATATATATATATATATATATATATATATATATATATATATATATATATATATATGTCTGAGTCATCATTCCTGAATGCCATAGTCTGTAGAGATGGTTAGATGGTTTCAAAACAGGCTACACACTGACCTGGTACATGACAGAGGAGGGGAGGGGCTCAATGCATGGCTGCTGGTCTGGAAGGGGCAGCTCCTCCAACAAATCCACATTGGAGAGAGCATCCTCCAAAGTCACGGTGGACGTCATTATGCTTGAAAGGTAAAATTAACAAAATCACTATTCAGAACTTCTGTCCCTTACCAATTCTGATGCCAATATAAACGGCTATTGTAAACAGAGCTGTCCAAAAAACATTGGGTTTATTCACACACCATGTGGCACCCCTCTAAGAGGATTTGTAAAAACCATTCAAGTAGGTATTAAGTAATTGTCGGGCAAGTGTTACAAATAGACCAGCATATCTCGATAGAAACATTAATCTCTGGTAATTACTAATGTCCTTCTGCAAACCAAAAGCGCCAAAAACATACAATACCAGTACTGAAATACTTAAATCGTTTTTCCAAATTAAAAACAACATGTGACCAAGACAAACAGTGTGTGTGTGTGTGTGTGTGTGTGTGTGTGTATACATACATACATACACACACACACACATATATATATATATATACACACACAAACACACACACGCACATATATTGTGGTGGACACTAAGGGGCGTGGCCTCTCACCCCATGGGACTAGGGGCGTGGTTTCGGCCGGAGGGATATTCATGTGTACCCTGGAAATGCACTGGGTTGTTTTATAGTGGTGCTTAGTATAATAGAGGTAATCTCTCATCCACGACACCAAGGCTCTGGTAACGATTATTCCTCGCTCCACAATATATGTTTATGGTTGTGTGTGTGTGTGTGTGTGTGTGTGTGTGTACACACACACACACACACACACACACACACACACACACACACACACACACACACACACACACACACACACACACACACACACGGGGGACTTGCTCCATTACTTCATCCGTTTGGGCGTAAAAAATATATTTATGTGTCTAAGGACACTTGTT
>CAAKHD010013618.1:35815-50822 GCA_901007705.1 Fistularia tabacaria | reverse complement strand
ATAGGGAAAAATGGGGTGTTGAAAAAAAAAAAAAAAAAAAAAAAAAAAAAAAAAAAAAAAAAAAAACAGTTAGGAAAGACATACACACTAATATATATATATATATATATATATATATATATATATATATATACACACACACACACACACATTTATTGATATTGTTGCACTGCTGTGACAATCGAATTTCCCCTATGGGAGTCTATAAAGTACTATCTTATCTTATTTCATAAATTGAGTGTCATAGTTACAACACTAACAACAATAGAACACTGGTCTTAACTTTAAATTGCACAGTAATGGCTTATGCTGGGTAAAGAAAATCATTACAAGTGAAGCTCTGTTGACTAATTATTAAGTTAATACATCACTCATCTTTAATAAATGCAAACAAATGAAACCTGCTAGTGAATACTTTATTATTGCTCTATTTCAGATCTAATGTGTCGGAACCCAAAACAAACTACATAAAACATGAGATCATAATACTACTTACAGACTGTAAGTGAATAATTGTCTTGCTTTAGCAGTGAGCCTCTTAAAAGCAATTCCCAAGAGCTGAAGAAAGTCAAAATACTGACATTACAGGACAACAAATCAATTGCAAACAAAATGTTACACAGGATTGTTTATACAGCAATTTTATGTCTTTTAACCAACGTTTACAGCGGCCAGTCCATTAAGCAGATTACAAGACCGTGGATCATCACCTTTGCAAAAAAACAGGGAGGCATGATTTAAAGACACTGGGAGCATGAGACCTGTCTGCTCTTCAAGACCCAGGATAATAAGAACAGTTCAGTAAATGTTCAAGAAATTAAATGTTAAAAATGTGGAGGACAAAAACGCCATTCAAGTAGGTTGTTAAGGATAAGCACACTTCATTTCGAACTCAGGAGGAAACACAAAGTAAAACTCCACAAAAGTTCTTACAGAGGCAAGTGCACCTTGTATGTGTTAGTAGTACAACCATTGAATGAACACCCCCCCCTTATTAGAAAAAAGGAACCCGGCTGGCTTTTGCTGTAGTGCTCAGTTCCTTCTTTAGTGTCTCAGTTGTCTCTCGGAATAGAATAGAGACAAGGACCTTATAAGACAACTTGTAGGAGTTGTCTTAGAGGTGACTGTTTATCCTGCCCGGTTGTTGGTAATTGCGGCCACTGCTAAAGTCTCAGGTAATGTGTTTGCAAGTTTCCCCTGTAAGAAGCTTAACAAAACACAGGAATTTAAGAAAGACGTGTCCTACACTGTTCATCACATAATGGGTTGTACCAGACATAGCCGAAATTGACATAAATATGTCAGAGAAATGGTGCAGTCTTGTTGCGTAAATTTTGTTTCTCAAAAATAAGCAAAAAAACATAAATAAAAATAAGATTTAGGTTTCAAAAAAATGACAAGAATGGTTTTGAAACCATTCATTATGTATATTTTTAATTTTTAATATTTTTGTATTGTTGGTCTTCTGAGGTAATCACTAAGAATAAAACAGTCTGTAGCATGGGGTTTGTTGATTTTAAAAAAAGGAAGCAACAAGGTCCCACGCATAACGCTTCTGCCTTATACAGCATTTCAGATGAGACAATGTTTCAAGCTGTGTTAAAAATGTTTGAGGAAATCACATGCTTTACAGTCCATTGTCATCTGAAAATGGAAAGCTGTTATCCACAATTTGATTAAAATTCGAAATGGCAAAGAGTGATCTACCCATCTGTATCTGGTAAAAAAAATAAATAGCTGAATGAATTTGAATAATAATAATAATAATAATAATAATACATTTTATTTAAGGCCCCTTACTCAACACTCATATCGAAAGCCTAAGGACAAACATATTGTGTTTTAACTCAATTGTATTTATTGTAAATGGAATTAATAATTGCAAACAAAGTGTTTAGAAAATGCAATCAGTCAAGGCTTCCCTGTGAACTATAAATAAATCAGTGTTCTCAAGCATGGCAAGTGTTCAGTATTGACTGCGCAATCTTAAAAAGTTACTTTCAGATAATTTAACATAGAAATGAAATACACACCTTTGGGTTTGCTATCTGGAGAAGAATTTGGAGCATATCAACCACTCAAAAAATATATAGTGACATTAATAACCCATTTGGTTTGCCTTTAGTTTTTTCATACCTGCCAACCTTCTACCTTCCTGACTTGATCGAAGTACCAAATGCAACAAAATATTGGCTTTCTCAATTAAAAAACACACACATATCCATTGGCATTCATGTATCAAAAGCAAATCTTTTGAACATATTTTTACACTAAAAATAAAACATGTTCAAATGAAGTGACTTGAAAAAATTTCTAAGGAATGGCTGTGCGTTCAATGATACATCCCAAGGGTCGGGAGTAACGTAGTTTCAAGTGAACGTCACAATTATCCTGCTATTTTCCAAACTTAATTGAGCGGATATCTGCGTTTCTAGAAGAGCAGTTAAAGAATGTAAATGTTATGTTTGTCTCGCAACGTTTTGCATCTTACCGTCCACGTTACTACATACGTCGCAGTAAAAGTTTTGACAATTGACAAGATTTTCGTTTCGGGCTATCGCACCTGGCGGGAACAAAACACTCCACCCCTGACTACACATTTCCATTTCCTGCTGGTAAAACTTCAGGAAATTTGGCTTTTGGTGGGAATAATCGGGGGAGCCCTGCCGCCACCGTGTAGCTTAGGTGTGGCTATATATCTCTGCTCTGTGCCGGGGCCTGGGATTAGTCACAGCCCTGGCCTGTGAGCCAAGAAAATGGCTTGGCACTGCAACAATCTGCGATAACCTTTTCAACCGTACAGTTCTCATTAACATTTAAAATAAGCATTTAGTTTTCGTTTGATCAAACAGACAACTCCATGGAGCGACTTGAGAGAAGGTACACCCACAGCAACGCCGCATATTATTTTCAAACCGTGGGTGGTTAACTGTTAGTTAGCTGGAAATACACTAAAACGACTTCAATCAACGCGAGGTCACTCACTCGGGCTTGTTGTTTAACTGGAGGAGATGAGCGCTGCTGGACCCGACTAGAGCGCCATTCAGCTGGATAGTCGAACCCTTCCTTCTGCTTTAATCCCAAATTTTCCCGTCGTCGGCCGGAGGAGTCTTTCCTCGGTTAGTGTTATTATCATGGGCGGGGAAGAGGAGCAGAGTAGGGAGTTCCTGTCCCTCGAACAGGGAAACTCGACAGGAAACTTTTTTTCAGAAGGGAGCTGCGGTGCGAGCTTCCTCCGCTAGGGCCGCTGTGGGTTAAAGGCACCAGATACAGGAATGTACAGCAGGAACGCGCCCCGGTGTATGGGGGCGTGATCAGTGCCCTCAGGCCCTCCTACACAACAAAAAGGGGCAGCATGGATTCTTTAAAGTACATGTAGGTAGGTTGCTGGGTAGAAATGAAAATATAAAAATGTATATAACACGAGGAAAATGTTGTTAATGATGATGAGATAGATAGATAGATAGATAGATAGATAGATAGATAGATAGATAGATAGATAGATAGATAGATAGATAGATAGATAGATAGATAGATAGATAGATAGATAGATAGATAGATAGATAGATCTATAACAGATTCTCTCCAAAACATGAAACATGTGCTGTCCCTCTGAAGGACTCATTCCTGATTCTATCCATCCTCCTCACTCCTAAAGAAAACCACAACATCTTCATCTCTGCTACCTCCAGCTCTACCTCCTGTCTTTTGTTCAGTGCCACTGTCTCCAAACCATACAGCATCGCTGGTCTCACCACTGTCTTGAACACATTTCCTTTCATTCTCGATGATATTCTTCTATCACAAAGAACCCCTGACACTTTTCTCCACCCATTCCAACCTGTTTGAACCCTTTTCCACACTCAACATTGCTCTGGACTGTTGACCCTAAGTACCTGAAATCCTCCAACTTCTTGATCTCCACTCCCTGTAGCCTCACCGTTCCACACGGTTTGCTCTCATTCACATACATATAATCTGTCTTGCTGCGACAAACATTCATTCCTCTCCTTTCCAGAGCATAACTCTACCTCTCAAAATTTTCCTCAGCCTGTTCCCTGCTCTCACTACAGATCACAATATCATCTGCAAACATCATGGTCCATGGAGATTCCTGTCTAACCTCATCTGTCAGCCTGTCCATCAACACTGCAAACAGGAAGGGGCTCAGAGCTGAATCCTGATGAAGTCCCACCTCCACCTGGAACTTCTCTGTTACACCTACAGCACACCTCACGACTGTCTCACAGCCAGCATACATGTGCTGCACCAGTCCAACATACTTCTCTGCCACTCCAGACTTCCTCATACAAAACCAGAGTTTCACTCTCGGCACCCTGACATATGCTTTTTCTAGGTCTACAAAAGCGCAACGCTGCTCCCTCAGACCTTCTCTGTACTTCTTCCTCGGCATGAACCCATACTGCTGCTGACAAATGCTGCCTTCTGCATGCAGTCTTGTTTCTACTACTCTTTCACATAGCTTCACTGTATGGCTTATTAACTTAATCCCTCTGTAGTTACCGGAGTTCTGCACATCCCCCTTATTCTTGAAAATGGGCACCATCACAGTTCTTCTCCAATCCTCAGGCATCTTCTTACTCTCTTAGATCCTGCTAAATAATCTAGCTAGAAACTCTACCACTGCCTCTCCTAGACACTCCCATACCTCCACGGGTATATCATCAGGACCAACTGCCTTTCCACTCTTCATCCTCTTCAATGCCCTCCTCACTTGACTGTAACTTATCTCTGCTACTTTGTGGTCTACAATAGTCACCTCTTCTACCCTTCCCTCTCTTTCATTTTTCTCATTCATCAGCTCTTCAAAGTACTCTTTCCATCTTCCCATCACTCTTCTGGCATCTGTCAATACATTTCCCTCTCTATCCTTAATCACCCAGACCTACTGTACATCCTGTACTCCTATAGAAATGTTCTTGACAATTTTTGTAGTTATTAGTTCAAGTATTTGTAAGTGTGAGCCAAAGAAGTTAAAATTGCACTTGATCCACTTATAAAGTTGCAGAGATTTCTCCAATGTCTGTTTTTTGGTCGTGTCCCTTTTTTAAATAAAAGCCACTACCTGTGGCTGTGCAGTGTATGAAATCCACAGGAGACTAAAATCCAACCCCTTTGCTATGCTCAATTCACTATGCGCTGGCTTTCCACTATATATCTACACCTCTTACTTGATATTTCAATTGCCTTATAGTTTGCATTTTTAAAGGTGAAGTATTAAAGCGCACCACAGCCAATCATCTGCGTCCATCTTACAATAACCTATGCCTCCTCTTCTCTCACACCAATTAACTTCATGTCCTCTTTTACTCCATCCATAAATCTCCTCTTTGGTCTTCTTCAAGGCGTCCTGCTTGGCAGTTCCTCTCTCAGCACTGCATGTGGTTTTTCCAGATCTACAAAGGCATAGTGGAACTCCTTCTGACCTTGTCCGCACTTATCATTCTCAAAGCAAATACTACATCTGTCGTACTTTTTCTTGGCATAAAAGCATACTGCTGCTCATACACGCTGAACTCTGCCCCGTCTAGTATCCACTTCTCTTTCCCATAACTTCATTAGATAGCTCATAAACTTTATATCTCTACAGTAGGTACAGTTCTGCATGTCCCGTTTCTTGAAAATTGATACCAGCACACTTCTCCATACCTTTGACATCGTGTCACTCTCAAAGATCCTGTTGAACAATCTAGTCAAAAATACTGTCACCTTCCCTCAACACTTCCACACCTCCATAGGTATATCATTAGCAACAACTGCATTACCACTCTCCATCCTCTTCAGTGCCCTTCTCACTTCATCTTTACAAATCCCTTACTTTGTGGTCGACAATGTCACCTCTTCTACTCCATTCTCTCTTTTCATTCATTCATCAGCTCTTCAAAGTACTCCTTTCATCTTCCATCGCACTTCTGGCATCCATTAAAACAATTCCCTCTCTGTCCTTAATCACTTGAACCTGCTGCACATCTGATTCACCAACCTGTCTTTGCTGTTAACCTAGAATACAAGTAATTCAATCAACAAAAACTTTTAATTCTCAGCTTACTCTGCAATGAAAACAGTTTTCATTTCACATTGTTAATGCAACATTTATTATAATGCTATGATGAATAGTGCAAAATAATATGAATGGCATTATAGTACAAGATTCATTGTGCTCATATATAAGACATTACTATGAACAGGTCAGCTCACAGAACACTTTACAGTTACAATTATTTCAGCAATATACATTGTTAGTTGACTTGTTGCAATGTGTGTATGAAAGCAGCTTGTTTCACTACAGCCCTAAAAAGACCCACAGTGACTCCCCAGTCCATTTCATCCTGCCAAAGAATGGCATCATGTGTTGCACATCATCTGAGGGCAGTGACAGCAGTCACAGAGACATCTGTTACAGCGCAGAGGAAAACAATGTCTTTCAGCGTGATTTTTTTCGAAGCCTGTGGCTCTTCAACATTGTTCGAACCCGGCCATCAGGGAGAGAGCAAGGGACTCCACTATGCATGAAGAAAACACAAAGACAAATCCCATCATACATGTGAATCACATTTCTTTTTTGTTAGACAATAAACTGTGTCATACTTACAATGAGGAAAGGATCCACGGCAGACAGCCTTATTAAGGATTGTAACAAGGAACATGTGACAGTTCTTGAAATCAGACTCCATTTTGTCAATAGATTCGATCCTGGAATTATAATATCAACACCAAAAAAAATATAAAATGTAAATTTACAGTAAAACAGGACCACCTTGTCCCATAATGAAATATATTTGACCACAAAAACACTGGCTTTGAATATAGCACGTGGACCTTAAATATTAGTTAATGACACATGTATTTGTGTCACATTATTTCACCACTGACTCTGATTTTCGCATGTGGTTTCTTACTTCCAAGCTCCAAATCCAGCTTGCCATCGGTCTGAGAAGATGAGGACTAGATTAAGAACCTTCATTATCGCCTCCTTCACAAAGCTGACCTGGTGAGACAGTTGAAAAGAGAAGGTCAGCGGCTGAATGAATGGTAATAAATGTATGTATGGAGAAAACTCACAGGCTGCCCGAATTTGACCAGAAAAAAAGCATTCATATGACACATAGACTTAAAGATGTGATGTCTGCCTTTAAGGTGCCCTTTGTTTCAAAAAGTTATACTTGTTAGTGCAACTGCAATAGACTGTGAGAACAGCAATCAAATATTCTTCATTTTGCTATCAATTTTTCACAAGGGATTTTATTAATATTCTACCTTCCTCTTTATTTTATAACACTATCATATCATTTATTATCTTTACTATATTTTCTTTTGTTATTTCATCTATTCCACTTGCTGCTTTTATTTTTTCAATATCCAATTGTATGCCATATAGCTTCATTGGTACTTCAATCTCTTTACTATCTTAGTCCCCAAATAGAGGATGAGGTAATATCAGAGTAGTAACTTTACACGTCTGTCTTTAATGTGCAAAACTTTAAGCTAAAAAGGGAAAAAGTACCTTTTCCCTCAGTAAACAGCGGTCATGAATTGTTGCCAAATATCTGTAATGAATTTTGATCAGCTGGTCGAGGTCCTTTGCTTCCTGCACTTGGTGCTGAAACTCCAGTCCAGTACTATGCAGAATCTGAGGAGAAATAGCAAGATTAAAGATTATGTGACATGCTTGGTCCTACATACTTCAAGACTAATCATTTTCCATCATTTTCCAAGTTTTCATGTCCTTTAAATAGGTTACAACAGCCACAATTTGTTTTGTATTCATCAAAGCACAGATTTGCTCCAGAGCATTGCAAACAAGGCAAGCTCCTGTTTAACAAAGCTAACATACTGGATCAAACTAAAAGCCAGTGTATTAATATGTTGAGAGCAAAGTGGCTTGTTTGAAAACTGGTTAGTGCAACACATAATTTAATATGATAAATAAATGTAATGCTGTATGATTTATTTTGCCTCAAACTGTGAGGAAGACCTGTTGTCACAGTCAGTCTCAATGGGTGAAACACAGCTGTAGACACTGGATTCACATTTTACTAAAACTTCATGAGATTTCATGATATTTAAGGAGACATACTGTATGGCCTGATGCAAAACAAAACTCATCCATGCATTATCTATACCACTTATTCAGCAATCAGGGTCGCAGGGGAGCTGGAGCCTATCTCAGCTGTCATTGGGTGAGAGGTGGGGTTCATCCTGTACCGGACGCCAGTCGATCACAGGCCCGCATCCAGAGATATACAACCAACAAATTCCTCATTTATACAATTGACCTACTGCATGTTTTTGGACTATTTAGGAAACCGGAGAAACCCACGTAGATACAGCAAGACCATGTAAACTCAACATGGGTCGGCCCCCTACAGGAATTGAACCGGGTTTCTGCTGAGAGGCAAAAGCATAAACCACTACGCCAATGTGCTAAGTCACAACTGTGTTCAATGTAAACAACATGATTCCAGCAATTTTGTCAAGTATTGCTGTATGAATGCGTATTTATCCTACTATATACAGTTATCTTAGATACTTGTGAAACCGTTTGAATTACTTTATAAATCAGATAAAAGTTTCTCTTTTAAATTTCATATCTGAGTCAGGATTTCCATGTCCATACTAACCTTATACATGATAAAATAAATGTAAGTGGTCAGGATGTTTTACTCTTATATTGGCTTATTTACTGGCTTTCTGGGACATGGAGGAATACTAATATCTACTCAGTGGTCTGCTTCTATGCTTCTATGGAAAATTTTACATAGAATTTAAATTGTTAAGACAGACCTATAACAGCATATATGAGAATAAATGTTGCAACTCTGTACGCCCTGCAATAAACTATTTCCAATTCCAGGGTACAGTCTGCCCAATGTCAGCTGCAATTGGCTCCTGCTCTCCTGAGATCCTGTGTACAGGACAAACAAGGGGAAATATTGAATGGATTGGGTCAGTTACTAAATAAGTGATGACACCATTCCATTCTAAAGACCCATCACGATTATTTTCGAATTCTCTACATCCTGGTAAAACTGCCCTATTTACAAGAACACTTCAATGAAAGAGATCCTTGGGTGCTGTGATTAAATCCAACTCTTTCCCTGTACTCAGTGGAAATGGTTATTTCATTGGTCATGATCTCACCCTGGTCATGATGTAGTTGTGAAGGCTGTTGACAAAGTGCATCAGTTTGACCCGCAACAAACACATCCGATGAATCTGCTGACTTAGAGGTTCTCTCACTTTGACTTCAACAGCCAATGGGCCCTCTAGTTTCTTGGAAAAATCTGTGAAATCTAACAGAATTACAAAGGTCTATGGTCAGTAGAAAAGACACACATCAAACTCATGTCAGACACTGTTAGATTTTTTTTTAATCAGAGGTAAGATTAATTTCAGTGAAGAGAAGATAGTGAAGATTCTACATATCATGACAACATGAGAGTAAGTTCAAAATGTTTTTTTAGCACAAACAATTTTTCAAAAATGCAGATGAAATGTCATCCTAACTCATACCACTGAATCGCAGAGTGTCCAAACTGTATTTGGCCCATTTGATCTGCAGCAGGAGGAGAAAAACATGATTGTAGATTTTCTGACACTCTGAGCTGATCACAATGTCAACAGGCCAGGGGACCTGTGGGGGCAAAAACAGATAATGTTAAGCTGACATTTATCATAAAGAAAATCTAAGCAATAACCGTAAAACAATAAAAATAATAAAGCAGTACAAACTCTATACTGCAGTATGATCTTATGACATTTGAATGACCTGGGAGCGACGTGTGGAAATGTGTACAAAAGTAATATACAAAAAAGTAATGAAAATGCATATAAGGGCCATCAAGATAATGAACAATGCAGAATAAATAGAGACCACACAAATTTTAAGATTTCAGAATTAAAAATAGCCCAAATAATATACAATGCAAGAAATGAATCATGTAACGGGGTAGGCATATTTAGCATGTCTTCTTCTTCTTCTTCTTCTTCTTCTTCTTCTATTCCTTTCGGCTTTTCCCTTTCAGGGGTCGCCACAGCGAATCAACCTCTTCCAACTAACCCTATTCTCTGTATCCTCCTCTCTCACACCAACTACCATCATATCTTCTCTCACTACATCCATAAATCTTCTCTTCGGTCTTCCTCTAGACCTCCTGCCTGGCATCTCCAATTCCAACATCCATCTACCAATATAGTCCCTATCCCTCCTCTGTACATGACCGAACCATCTCAGTCTGGCTTCTCTGACCTTCTCTCCAAAACATCTAACATGAGCTGTCCCCCTGATGGACTCATTTCTGATCCTATCCATCCTCGTCACTCCTAAAGAGAACCTCAACACCTTCATTTCTGCTACCTCCAGCTCTGCCTCCTGTCTTTTGTTCAATGCCACTGTCTCCAAACCATATAGCATCGCTGGTCTCAACACGGTTTTATAAACGTTTCCTTTCATTCTAGATGAAAAGGCATATTTGGCATGTAAGGAGAATGAATTGTACATGTGACAAAAAGTGAAAGTGAAATTGAACATCTTTGAAATAAAAATGTAAAAAAAACAAAATAAAAAAATGTACCTTGTAACTGAGGGTGAGCACTTCTAGATTATTTACAGGGTGTTTTTTCCTAACAGAGTCAATGGTCTCTAAGAAGACTGATAATCTGGAAAAAGATGAGAGGGTCAATTCCTTTTTTTTAGCAATATTAGACAATTTGATTAGTTAACCAAATATACATGCGGTACCTGCTACTGTCCTCAGGGTAGCGCTGTCCAACTGCCTCCTGCAGCTGAACATTAAGAAATGATAGTTGCTGCCAGCTCTCCTTCTCCTGAACCTTGTCAAAGATGGCTGTGTAAAAGTCATACATGGTGTCTCCAGCTTCCAACAGGAAGTAGTTCCTCATCGCTTGAAGGTATTCCAATAGCCTGGAAGATGTAAAAGGTATTAAATTATGAATCAACAAGGACCATGAGACCATTTAAGTCAAGGCTATTAAGTGCACTGACTCCTGTATATTTAAAAAATGATGCTTACTTATAGTCTTTTTTCAGAGTCTTCATTAGGTTCCCACAGCACTCAATATACCGCTTCTCAATGTGTGGGTAGAGGCAAGAGCGCAGGGTAAGCTCAAATGTCTGGCAGGTAACAGACTGGGATGAGCGATCCACAATGAAATCACCTCCGGAGAAACGCTCATGGAAGTCACTCTGCTCCAAGTAGAGCCTGGCAGGAAACAGCCACAATTACTTTATATTCCAAAGTTGTCCCAGAGCAACAAATAAATCAAAACAAAAAGGACTTGTTTAAAGGATACAAAAGAGTAACTCATGCATCTGGACACATTTGTTCTGCAAAACAATCACTTGCATTTGAATGAATTCTTCGATATACTGATAGACAACTGAACTCAATAGCATCACGAGTTGCAAACTGAGGGGACAATAAGTGTCCAACTCTTTTGTCACATGTAAAAGCTCCATTGTTCAATGTAATACTTGGAATTTTTTCTCTTTCCCAGATGTGTTAAATCTTTTACAGTCTGTTTTCTAAGTGTTGCTTATGTTGTCAAATTTTTTGATCATGTTTCCTTAATTTGCATTTTTTCTCAAATTGCATTGGGCTGAGCTATCGAGGCCAATGTAGATGGCCTTGATAGCTCAGCTCTGTGGATCAAATTACACAAGTTGAGCACAGTATGACCCTTTTGAAACCTAATCCTTTGATAATGCCTTTTGAGAGATTATAGGACCAGCAACTACAAAAAAAAAAGGCATTACATTCATCAAGAATTTATCATGCATCTGTTGTAGTTTGAAGCAAAGAGGTGCTGAAAGACCAGGTTGATGGGAGTTTTACTTTCTGAAAAGTCGTTATGCATCCATGTTTACATCCTTCACGAACAGAACCACTATAACGGACATTCACTTTTCCAAACTGTCACGTGATAAACTGTACTGTCACTCCAACATCTGTATACAGGTATGTATCATTCATTTATCCCTTTGTCGCTTGTTACCTGGCAAAGTTGATGGCAAGCAATGGATCGTGGACATTATCAATCTCCAGGTGTTGTGCGATGATACTTTGCATCTTTATAAGGCTTTGCTTTGTCGCCTGCTGCTCTGTAATAGTGTCAGTCGGGGCTTCATCTTGACTGCAGAGACGTGACTGCACTGACTCCAGAAACAAAGTGTATAAACTTTTTCTATCTGCGTCTGCAATGAAAAATGACAACATTTTTTAAACCATTCACCCTATTCTGCCAAAAATTCAAAGAATTCAAACATTCTTTTTCCGAGAATCTACCATAAGAAGCATGTACCTAATATTCTGCACCAAAATAACTGAGAACAGCCCATTAGGTAACAAGTTGGGATCTATAACTATTCTCAGTAACGAAAGAATGCCACACGTCTTAAAGGGATCCTTTTCTGTGGGAATTTTTTTTCAGCTGAAATGCTTTGGTTGATAGGACACAGAACATTCGTAGAAGTACAACAGCCAGCCCTATGATGCCGTATTTGCCATTTGGTTCTTGATCTGGATTAAACAGCAGTTGAATCTCAGAGAGGCCAAATAGAGATCCTGTGTTGAAGAATGACATTAGCCGTCATCTGGCACTTCATTACTGTTGCAATAGTATGCAGATTTTGACAGCTGGTTTTCTTAGTATCCACCTTTCCTTATCTTTCCATAATGTGCCATACAAAGTGGATTTTTTTAAAAGAAGATATCCAGCACCTTTTCATGCTTGCATTTATTTTCCAGCATTTATAGTCATTATGGTCACAACCTTCAAGTAGTGGCCAAGGAAGTAAGGCTTGAATAAAGGCACGATAAACAGTTAGAATAGTGCTAGCTGGTTTGTATTCCCTAAAAAATTTGCGCATCTAAAATTTTAGAAAGAATTGCACCAATGACCTCTGGGGGATTTTCCTGACTGCTCAACATCTTTACAGTCAAGATTTTTGAGCAACTGCATTGACTTCCCAGCCATGATGATCTGCTTGAGGACAGGCTTGAGGAAGGACACCATCGTGAGCTGCCTGTTACTAGGGGCTTGTTCCCCCCCAGAGCTCCCACTTGCTGAATCGTTCAGCTTCTCCTCGTTGTCCACCGTCTCCGACACGCTGTACAATGTGTAAGTGGCATACCAGAAGTCCCTGTGGTTGACTGGGACATCCTTGTTCCTGACCAATAAAAAAGCGGGTTAGTTTTTTAAACACAACCATTTCAGTTCAGTGCAACTGCTATAATGCAAGAGCAGATGTGTAATTATTTTGCTAAACAGTCTCTGCTCCGAACCTTTGGATGATGAACTCTTTGGCAGGGTCAAACAAGTGGCCGTGAACAATCCATTCATCGACAATCTCTAAATATGGTCTGACTGTCTCTGTCCACAGGGAAAACAACAAGGCTACCTAGCAAATCAGATAGCATACTTGTTAACAGTCATAAAGATTTATTAGCTTCCAAGACACTTTAAATCTCAGTTCAAAACTCACAGTTTGCTCTGAAGCTTCCCCGACACTGTCATACTCAATGATAGCCTTGTACAGCGTGTTGAGCAAGTGAGAGGCCCGCACAACATTAGGGGTCTCGAGGGGAACCTCAGCAACCCCTGTGCAAAAGACTTTGTGTAGCACTTTGATCTGTGCCAGGTGAGGACTGAGACGCTCCAGGACTGCAGACAAAGTTACTACCTCATCTACAGGGAGGTAAAAACATTAAATATCAAAGTGCATTAGAAATTTAAAGTTTTTTTTCTTTACATATCAGTGCAAGTCAATTTTGGATTCATTATTGAGAGAGAACTCCATGTAAAACCTAAAATCATACAAACTGGGGCCAATGTTGACATTAGGTTTAGCATCTACAAATGAGTTCAGATGGAAAAATTAATATTAATGTGATGCAGACTTATAATCAAAAGCCTGCCAGGCATCCTGGAGATGAGGAAAAGACCAGAATCAGGATAAATTACTGATGCAAGATAGATAAGAGTTTTGGTGGGAGAAGGAGAATTGATAAGCATTAGCTACGTTTTCATTAAACATTGTGTTCACACCTCAACAATGTGAAGCTCGTAATTTAGCCAGCCTTGATAAGAATGAAAAAAGGTGGTATGATATGCTTAAAATAACAGTGTCATTTAAATATCAAATCAGACAACCCAGCCCAAAAGTATATTTACCATTTGAAATGAGTCCTCTCTCAATGGTTGTGAGCTCCTCTTTGAAGCAGGTAAAGTACTTGTTGAGAGCCCAGACAAAGGCCTGATATGTCCTGAAGGGAGGTTCTGACCCCCGCTTGGAGCTGTGTGAGGATGTGGAGCCTGGTGGGCCTGGCTCTGAGCTATACCCCGTCACCTCATCTATGAACCTCTGAAGTCTGAACACAGCTTGCCCATATACAGCAATATTCTCCAACACAGAGCGCAGACAGTTCTACAATACAAGGTAACACAAGGGTTGCTTTTCTACAAGAGACGTGCATTATGATGTAATAATCTCAGATTCTTGATCTTCAACTTACACTAGTCAGATGAGTTACTACCACGTTGCTCCTTACAGCCACTTTCCCATCATAATGCTGGAATATGAAGTGTTTTTTAACCCCAGACAGTAGCCTGCAACATAACACAGCACAGGATGTACGTAATACGATAAAACTAATATGATAAAACAAGAATGACCATGTGATTTTCTTTATAATCCAACGAAGAACTTGGATACTGTGGGTGTATACACAAACACACACACACACACACACACACACACACACACACACACACACACACACACACACACACACACACACACACACACACATATACATATATATATATGTGTGTGTGTGTGTGTATATATATATACTCTGTGTATATATAGTGATATAATATATATATATATTATATATATATATAATATACATATGTGTGTATATATATTGTGTATAATAGAGAGACACATAAAAGAGATACACAT
>CAAKHD010013618.1:0-35795 GCA_901007705.1 Fistularia tabacaria | reverse complement strand
AAAAAATGACTAGTATATAATGTGTGTGTACACATACACACACACACACACACACACACACACACACACACACACACACACACACACACACACACACACACACACACACACACACACACACACACACACATATACATATATATATATGTGTGTGTGTGTGTGTATATATATATATACTGTGTATATATAGTGATATAATATATATATATATTATATATATATAATATACATATGTATGTGTATATATAGTGTATAAAATAGTGATACATCAAATAGTGATTCATCAAAGTTTTAACAATGAACAGTAAAACATCTCCTCTTACCACAATGTCTCCCGTATGACTTGGGTCTCTGTGACAAAGGCTTTTTCTTCAGGCAGATACAATGGATCTGTGTTATACAAATGCTGATCCCTGAGGGGAGACACACCAGGCAATAACATTTTAATCATTAAAGCAAATATATACACTGAAGTAAAGTGATTACGGAGGGTTATACCTTCTTCAATCTTAGCTAGCATCAACTTCAAACAGTGTTATAAATCATAGAAATTGTTATGTTATGTCTGTCTGCCCTCCCAAACTGTCTTATTTGCATATAGTAACTGTCTGTACAGAATTATGTAATATTCCATGAACTATTTATGTATCAAATGTTGTGACACCTTTGTCGTTATTCACTGCTGATTTTGTATTTTTATGTAGTTTGTTCAGCAATTAATCTACTGTTCTAATCATAGGAATATGCATTAGAAAATTCACCTTAATCATTTTGCTGAAAATTACCCAAGAAATAACCATTTAAGTTAATAATTTTCCTTTAAAATATACTAGAAATTAGACAAAAGTGAAATGTTATTCCTAATCATACATCATGATAGATATTTCAATCTTGAAAGTAGGATGACATTAATTTGTCTGTATTACTCAGGCCTACATTAATTATTTACATCATATGTATGCATATAAAAAGGGAACCATAGAAGACACACAATAACGAAAAAAATCCTTTGAAAAGCTACATAAATATTATTTCAATTTCTCAAATAACAGTTTTTCAATCATTAAGATTGTGCAAATCCTGTGAAGAAGGTCCAAGGCATAAAATTAGTACTGTTATTTTTGAAGCTCAATGGTTTTTAAGATCAATGGTTCTCCCTGGCTGCAAAGCAGCTTTTTATTCAGCAAAATAATAAAATCAAAAAGGGATGAGAAGACAGGGGAGAAACTGAGGCTGGCTGTCACTTGCAATCATTTATTTATGATCCAACATTAAAAGGGTTGCTGTGCTTTGTTTTGAATTTATTTAAATTCAAAACAAAGGCCCGTTTGTAAGAAGTGCATTTCAAATGGCACTTGCCTATCACGATGAAGAAATTACATAATGGTAGAAGACATTATCTGTATCCTAGCAACAATAACACTTCAAACATCAGAATTAGAATAAATTGGTTGTCAGCTATAGTTTCCTTTACAAAAATTGATCGTTTGTTTTTTTACACTGTGACTCATCTTATTATGACTATTACTGATTCCTATATCTAGTCACACAATATTCTTGTTCCTAACATAAGTGAGACTGAATTTTGTGTATACACACAGATAAAATCATTGGTACACCCCTCTATTAACAAAAGAAAAGCCCACAATGGTCAGTGAAATAACTTAAAACTGACAAAAGTATTCAATAAAAATAGACTGAAATGTGACTAATGAAATTCAGTCATTTCTTTTGAATTGATGTTCAACAGAATAAAATAAAAAGACAAATGAAAGTGACATGGACAAAATTGATGGTACCCATAACTTAATATTATTATTATCAAACTATTTCTGCAAGTGGTAATGAGACTTCTGCACCTGTCAACAGGTATTTTGGCTCACTCTTCCTAAGCAAACTGCTCTAGTTGTCTCAGGTTTGAAAGGGGCCTTCTCCAGGCACCATATTTCAGCTCTTTCCACAGATGTTCAACAGGATTTAGATCAGATCTGATGGAAGGCCACTTCAGCATAGCGCAATGTTTTGCTCTTCGCCATTCTCTGGTGTTTTCATTGTGTGTTCTGGATCATTATCCTGTTGGAAGACCCATGACCTAAGACTGAGACCAAGCTTTCTGACACGAGGCAGCACATTTCACTCCAGAAATGGGGTGGCAAGGCACAGGAGGTAGCACGATCGTCTTTGGAAACAGACCTTCCTAGTTTGATTTCCCGCTCCTCCTAGTGTGTCGAAGTGTTGTTGAGCAAGACACTGAACCCCTAACTGCTCCCCTGGCGCTGGTAGACGGCATGCCGACTGCTCATGGTTCATCCATGATGGGTTAAATGGGGATTAACAAAGTACACATTATAAGAAAAGAATGCCTTGATAGTCTTTAGATTTCATTGTACCCTGCACAGATTCAAGACACCCTGTGCCAGATGCAGCCCCAGAACATAACCGAGCCCCTTCCATGTCCATGTTTCATACCAGGGACATTGTGCTTTTCTTGGTATGCTTCATCTTTTTGTCATAAAATTTTGTGCCTTGCCAAAAACCTTCAGTTTTGTGTCATTTGTCCAAAGAACATTCTCTCAGAAACTTTGTGGCTTGTCAATACACATTGTGGCAAATTCCGGTCTTGCTTTTTTATGATTTGCTTTTAACTGTGGTGTCCTCCTTGGTCGTCCTCTGGCTCAAACAGCGACAGACTGCGCAATCTGACACTCTTTGGACTCTTTGGTTACCATTAATATTATCCATCTCTTCAATTTGGCATACATTTTCCTCTTGCCTCCACATCCAGGGAGGTGGGCTATAATACCATGGCCCTTAACCATCTGAATAGTCAGTAGTCATAGGAACATCAAGATGCTTGGGGATGGTCTGATAGCCTTAACCTTTATCATGCTTGTCTATAATTTTCTTTCTAATCTCCTGAGAGAACTCTCTCCTTCGCTTTGTGTTTTCCATGTTCATTGTGGTTCATGTCGCCAAACAACACAGTGACTACTTGTCACCCTTTGAATAGGCAGACTGACAGACAACAGGTTTGGAGACACCTGTAATGCTAATTAAATGACACACCTTAGTTTAACATGTCCCTATGTTAGAATTATTTTCAATCTTTTACAGGGGTACTATCATAATTGTCCAGGTCTGTTTCATTAGTATGTTTTTTATTAAATGATTCTGTTCAACCACAATTTACAAGCAATGTCTAACTATCATTATATGGTAACGTTAATGTTTATTTATTCATACTTTTGTAAGTTTCAAGTTATTTCAGTGACCACTGTGGGTTTTCCTTTCGTTGAAAGAGGGGTATTAACAATTTTGTCCACATGTGTATGTATTGATAGATAGTTGCAATTAGAAATAGCTAGCCCCTTCATCTGAAAAGACATTGAAGTGATGGGGATGAACGATAATGGCAAAAGAATGACACAAAAAATTATTAAAGCGCAACAGATATTAATAAATTAGTTTTTGACAACAGAGATTGACTTAACTTTGAAGTTGAAATGAAAATTCCAACTCTTTTAAAAAATTCACATTCAGTATTATTCAACTTCTACTTTTCATTGCATTTGGAACCATCATGTTTACACGCTTCTTACACATGTAATTTACCTTCTTCCACCTAATGGAATCTTCGGCAGTTCCTCATGTGCAAAAGCCACTATCCCAGTGACATTTGAGAGGTTCTGTGCTGCAACTGCCTGCTTAAAATCCTTCCAAAGATTTTCAATTGGATTTAAATCTGGTGACTGAGAAAGCCACCCCAGAAATTTTAACGATCTTTTCGGCAACCAAGCTTCGCTTGACTTAATGTGTGCTCATTGTCTTGCTGGACAGTGTAATGATCAGCAATGTTTAATTTGTAAAAAGAAATCACTATATTCCCCCTTTAAAATGCCCTGATATTTCTGGGAATCCATGATGCCTGGTACACAACCAGGGTTGCCAGTTCCTGCCACAGAAAAGCAGCCCCACATCATCATTGACCGGCCTCTATGCTCGACCCTGGGGATGTGGTATTCTTCTGGTCATCAGCCTGGAATTTTGCACACCATACATACTCCTGGTCCATCTGACGAAACCATTCCAGTTTGTTTTCATTGGTCTGGAAAGGTGTCTCCCAAAGCTCTTTAGCCTAACCTAAACTTTTCTTGCTGTATTCTGGTCGACTTTTGATGTCTCTTGTGGTCAACAGTGGAGTGCTCCTTAAAGTCGGGCCACAAACCCCTTGCTGATTCAGTGCACGTCTTCTGGTTGCCATTGAAGCACTTGTACCATCCTTCATCAGGTCATCCTGTAGGTATGTTGCTGTCACAGGGGGGGTTCTCTTCATTGTCCTAACTCAGTTGCTAAGTGCCCTCTGTGAAATTTTGGGCCTTCTTCCACCTCCAGGAAGATATGCACCAGTTCTAAAAGTTTTAAACTCCCTTATAATGCTCCTAATGATGTCTCTTAGAATGTTACATTTTTGAAAACCTTCATCCTACAGATCACAATGTCATCTGCAAACATCATGGTCCATGGAGATTCCTGTCTAACCTCATCTGTCAGCCTGTCCATCATCACTGCAAACAGGAAGGGGCTCAGAGCTGATCCCTGATGAAGTCCCACTTCCACCTTGAACTTCTGTTTCACCTACAGCACACTTCACCACTGTCTCACAACCAGCATACATGTCCTGGACCAGTCCAACATACTTCTCTGCCACTCCAGACTTCCTCATACAAAACCAGAGTTTCTCTCTCGGCACCCTGTCATATGCTTCTTCTAGGTCTACAAAAGTGCAATGTAGCTCCCTCTGACCTTCTCTATTAGCATTCTCAAAGCAAATACTGCATCTTTAGTACTCTTTCTAGGCATGAAGCCATACTGCTGCTCGCAAATATTGACTTCTGCTCTCATTCTAGTTTCCACTACTCTCTCCCATAACTTCATTGTATGGCTCATCAACTTAATCCCTCGAGAGTTACTGCAATTCTGCACATCACCTTAGTCTTAAAAACGGGCACCATCACACTTCTTCTCCACTCCTCAGGCATCTTCTCTTTCTCTAAGATCTTGTTGAATAATCTAGCAAGAAACTCTACCGCTGCCTCTCCTAGAAAATTCCATACCTCCACAGGTATATCATCGGGACCAACTGCCTTTCCACTCTTCATCCTCTTCAATGCCCTCCTCACTTCATTTTTACTAATCTCTGCTACTTTGTGGTCTACAATAGTCACGTCTTCTACCCTTCCCTCTCTTTCATTTTCCTCATTCATCAGCTCTTCAAAGTGCTCTTTCCATCTTCCCATCACTCTTCTAGCATCTGTCAATACATTTCTCTCTACATCCTTATTCACCCGGACCTGCTGTACATCCTTTCCGTCTCATTATTATTATTATCTCTCGGTTTTTGCCAACCTGTATAAACCACTCTCTCCCTCCTTACTGTGCCACCGAGCATACAAGTCATTGTATGCCCTTTGTTTTGCCCTTGCTACCTCTATCTTTACCTTACACTGCATCTCCCTGTACTCCTGTCTGTTCTCTTCAGTCCCCTCAGTGTCCGAATTCTTCTTTGCTAACACCTTTCTCTGGATACACTCCTGCACTTCCTCATTCCACCACCAGGTCTCCTTATCTGCTTTCCTTCCAGACGACACACAAAGTACTCTCCTACCTGTCTCCCTGATCACATTAACTGTAGTTGTCCAGTCATCTGGAAGCTTTACCTGACCACCAAGAGCCTTTCTCATCTCCTCCCTGAAAACCATACAACACTCCTCCCCTATCAGCTTCCACCATTTTGTCCTCTGCTCTGCCTTTGTCCTCTTGATCTTCTTTGTCATCAGAGTCATCCTGCAAACCACCATCCTATGCTGTCTGGCTACACTCTCACCTACCACTACTTTGCAGTCACTGATCTCTTTCAGATTACCTCGTCTACACAAGATGTAGTCTACCTGCGTGCTCCTACCGCCACTCTTACAAGTTACCCTATGTTCTTGTCTTTTCTGGAAAAAAGTATTTAGTACAGCCATTTCCATCCATTTTGCAAAGTCTACCACCATCTGTCCCTCTACGTTCCTATTCTGAATATGAAACCTGCCCATTACTTCTTCACCACCTCTATTGCCTGCACCAACATGTCCATTGAAGTCTGCTCCAATTACCACTCTCTCATTTCTGGGGATATTCTGCATCAGTTCATCTAACTCATTCCAGAACTTCTCCTTCTCCTCTAACACACATCCTACTTGTGGGGCATAGCCACTAACAACATTGAGCATCACACCTTCAATTTCTAATTTCAGGCTCATGAGTCTATCTGACATTCTTTTCACCTCCAGAACATTCCTAACAAACTCCTCCTTCAAGATAACTCCTACTCCATTTCTCTTCCGGTCAGTACCATGGTAGTACAACTTAAAACCTGCTCCCAGGCTTCTAGCCTTACTACCTTTCCGTCTGGTCTCCTGGACACACAGTATATCCACCTTCCTTCTCTGCATCATGCAGACAAACTCTCTACCTTTTCCTGTCATCGTCGCAATATTCAAAGTCCCTACTCTCAGTTCAAGACTCTTGGCTTTCCTCTTCTCTCTCTGCTTCTTGATGTTTTGTGACTATGACTTTAATCAACATAAGAAGGTGAAGACTTACCAAACATTGAGCAAGTTGGAGTGTAAATGCAAGCTGTGAGGAAAGCGAGGAGCATGAGCCACCCAGTATGGAGTCACAACATGCTGTTCGAGCCAGGCCCGGGAATCAGGCTCTCCCACTGCAACAACAGTTGTTTTCTGATTGAAAGACTCCTTTCACATTATTAAATGTTGACAAAGCAGATACCACCTTTACCTCTATATTTAGCATTAAGGTGTTTGTGATATTATTTTGTATATTTCTGTTTTGGAATACATAATTGTGTTTATTTATTAACTGTGATTGGTTCTTACCCGTCCATGTGACTGGCACTGTCTTGTTCGTGTTGTCTTTATCTTCCCCAGGGGTTCGATCTAACTGGATCCCAGAGTCCTCCCTGCTAATTGGTTGCTGGCTGTCTTCATCGTCACTCTCCTCCTCAGACCACTCCTGAAAACACAAGACATTCTTCAAATCCATCTGTGACTGCTGACTGACCTCCTCTATGAACCATGAAGGTAAATACATTGGCGGACTCTCACACTCTGTTCATGCTGACAAAAGGGTGGACAATATGGGAGAGATGAATATTATATTAAGAGGCAGAGGTTTTTAGAATGATTGTTGACTCAAGAAAAACACATCAAGAGGAGCAGGATACACTTCACATTTTCATTTCTTTCTTGTGATATGATTTGAATAACAGTAACCTGCAACTCTGTGTGTGTGTGTGTGTGTGTGTGTGTGTGTATTTTTTTTATATTGGAGACACTAATATCTTTAATGTTAAATTATGATTTACTCACAGGTGTATCTGGGTATGGCCGATCATCTATGTCTTCACCCTCCATAAGATACTTCGCCCAGTCAAAGGTGTCCTCTGGTACTGCGGGGATAGTAATTAAATATATCTTTTCATTTCCAGGAAGATTACATATGAAAATATGCACATCTGCAACTTACCATTATCCTTTACCCGGGGCCTCTCAATGAAGTCTGTGTTAGTGGGGGACCCCGATAGGATGAGGAGCAGGGACAGTATGCTGTAGTGTACATGAGTCTAGAAAAATAAAGGACTTAATCCTTACTCGATGATCTCATTCACTGAGCATTTAGGCTGTATCTAAGTATCTTAAAATATTCAACTCGATTTTTAAATTCTGAAATGTGTCCAAACCTTTGTTCCAACCGTATTAGCAAGAGCTGAGTTCAGGAACTCGTCAGTCAGCCTCATCCAGCTTTCAGCTTTCCGGACTTCTGAGTGGACCATGAGCTTTTCATAGATTCTGAACAACACATGCACGCTCATTTAAAAGAAGATAATACGGTGCGTAGAAACCCTGCTTTCTGATGGCCCGGGAGCTGTAGAGATTGCCGGATAAAACACTCACCCACTTATACTACGTTCAATTTTATGGCTGTCGACGTCCAGGTATCGATGGAACCTGTCAAGAGGGACGAATATTGTAGCATCCGGGTTGGTAGCTAGCATCGGATTCAACGTTAGCAATTTTGAACATATTTTAGTACCTGAAATTTGACCAAGCAAATTTTAATGCCAGCTTGAAATTTTGGTCCTCCTCATCTTCTATCCCGCTGATACAACGGATCAATCTCTTCGTCTCCTTCTCTGTCTCCTTTTCGAAGGTGCTCAAGTGTGCCATCCTGATGTTGACAGTGTTGCTGTTAGCTCGGTGCTACTTTAAGTTACATGCAATACCTTCCCTTTCTTGCTCTCCACAAGCCGGCCGCGTTTGTGCGCTCAGGTGTCAGCACAAACAATTGTATGTTTTGGAGAACGCCATTTTTCGGGAAAGAAAAAAAAGCTTCGGCGTGATCTATGTGCCTATTGATTCCTACAATTCAGTGTTGCATTTCGCTCCAATACGCGCCGGCCATTGGCGCATGCGCAGTGTGTAACTGGGTGGAAAGGCGCCGAGCTGCTTACTTTGTTTTAAAAACAACAATCTAATGTTCAAACTAAAATATTAGTATCTACTAATGTTAATGCCAAACATTATGCCTACAGCAATAGTTGAATCCAATTGTCCCATGATTCATTGCGCTCACTTACGGCAGGTGGTGCTTATGACGCATCTTGTCCTCAAAGATGTTTAAGGTTTAACGTTCCGCACCTCATGGTGGGCTTTTGCATTTCATTTTTCAACGAGGCAACTGCCGAATACAGTATGGTAATAGTTTGATGACGACTATTATCCTCTACTCAAATGCATTAGTGAGTATTTCGGGAGAGGGGGATTAACGAAATTGGATATTTGGTATACGACGGGGCGTGGCTACAGAGACGCCGCACACTCGTTCAGAGGCGACTCCATCCGTACTCACACACACACACACACACACACACACGGTGTTGCTCGGAGATAAATCACTATACACCCCGCTGCCCCGAGGCAATGAAGAGGAGGCTGCAAAAAAAGTACTTGATTTTGATACTGGCGTATTCAGGGTTACTTCTGCTAATCCCGTATGTGTTGGATTACCGGGATAAATCAGCGCAGCAGATGAAACACGGACTGCCGCAGCAGCAGTCCAGATGCCCGGACTTGGAAAACACGGTGGCGCAGCTGTGGGATAATGGTTACAAACTCAACGGGAGCGACGGCACGGAGTACGCTGTTAACCGAAGTCGCTCTCGGACACACATCTATCTGCATGCCACCTGGAGGACGGGCTCCTCGTTTCTCGGGGAGCTTTTCAACCAGCACCCCGACGTCTTCTACCTGTACGAGCCAATGTGGCACATATGGCAGACGCTTTACCCGGGGGACGCGGGAAGTCTGCAGGGCGCAGTGCGGGACATGATGAACGCCTTGTTTCGTTGCGACTTCTCCGTCCTCAAACTTTACGCTGGCGCCCAAAACATTACCACGTCGTTCATATTCGGCTGGAAGAGGAACAAGGTGATTTGCTCGGAGCCGCTCTGTAGCGCACACAAACGGCACGAAATCGGGCTGGTAAAGGAGGACCAATGCGCAAAGTGTCAAAAGAGAGACATTCGGGAGCTGGAGAGGGAGTGTAAGAAGTACCCGGTAGTGGTGATCAAGGGGGTGCGCGTTTTGGACCTGAGCATGCTCGTTCCTCTGATCAAGGACCCCGAGATCAACCTCCAGATCATTCAGCTCTTCAGGGATCCGAGGGCCGTGCACAACTCGCGCCTGAAGTCCAAGCAGGCGCTGGTGAAGGAGAGCATCCAGGTCCTGCGGAGCAAGAAGCAGAACGACAAGTACAAGCGGCTGTTGGTGCCGAGCAACAGGGTGAACCGGGCTGAGAGCTACGTCTCCAGCGCCATGGAGCTCATCTGTGACAACTGGCTCGGCGACATGATGCTGGTGATGAACGCGCCCCCCTGGGTGAAGAGGAACTACCTCCGAATTCGCTACGAGGACCTGGTCCTGCACCCGATGGAGGAGCTCCAGAGACTCTACCGTTTTTCTAACCTCTCCACCTTCGCCGCGCTGGAGAAGTTTGCACTCAACATGACGCACGGCCAGGGCTATTCTTCAGATAAACCCTTCTTGATTTCCTCCAGGGATGCCAAAGAGGCCATCTACGCCTGGAGAGAGAGACTCAGTGTGGAGCAGATAAATCAGGTGGAGGCCTACTGCAGCGAAGTCATGGGGCAGCTCGGGTATCCAAAGAATAGCGTGGAAAAGGCAACGTGAGGGCGTGTTATGGAAAGTCTCAAGAGTGAAGGTAAGTGAGGTGATAAAAGAATGACTACAAGTCCAAGCAAAAAAAAAAACAAACAAACCACACCTTCGTGAACTTCCACTCACAACACACGAAGTCGATTTAATAGAGTACCTCCCCCAGGCCTGCTGTTGCCATACCTCGCTCTGTGACCTTTTGTCACCTAACACGTTTTGTGTGTGTGGTGTGTGGCATCAAAATGCAGTGTGCAATGCAAATGCATTTTGTAATGTTGCAAAAAAAGAAAAAGTTGTATCGCATTGATATGTTCACACATACAGAGCACTGAAATAGTGTAACATTAACAGTGCAAAAATACAAAAAAATATAAATAATTTGTCACAGAAAACAACAAGGGGTTATGCTTTTTGGCATCCAGTACATCCAACATAACAATTTGTGAGCTTATACAATGGTCTTAGGGTGAAGTATTGATTATAATTATCAAATGAAATCTGCAAGAATACGTGAGTAGGGAGATATTATTTAATTCCGGTAAAGGTCCAGTACTAATGTGCTTCATGTTTTGAAGGATGCATCTCAGTTTGCAGAGTTTGACACTTGGAGGCTGTGTTCCCCTTCACTGGTGTGTTAAATTGCTCTGAACACGCTGAGAAGATATTCTGAAGAGGTGAACTTATGAGTATGTGACTCCACAAGAATGCAAAGGTTTATGCTTGGTCCAATATCCAGCAGACATAAGTGGGATGTTCAGACTTCCATTTTCAAACAGTGAAATTACTGATTTGGAACTTTTTGAATCAAGAGATTTTTTTTGTACAAACATGTAATTTCGTCAGTAGACTCTGTCACTGCCAATTATATTTTTCACATACGAATGGTCCCCCCTGTTATATGTTGCATTATGGGTCAAAAGGTCTTTTTTTTTATATCAAAATGTGTTAATGTTTTGTTTTTTTTCCAGCCAGTTAATCAAATATTCATATTCAAATTATGGACCATTTTGTTGCTCCAGAGGCAAAACCTTAAGAAAAGTTTCTTTTTCCAGAACCACTATGACACCACTGTGACAGACTTTTTTTTTTCCTTTTCATCCACCAGAATGGGACAGTTAGAAATAATTCTCTGCTCCGCTGTTTAATAGAAGCCTCATTGTTTCCTCCTTGGGTCCTCCTGCTGGCAGTGAGTCACTGGGTTCTCAAGAAGGGGATCATTGTATATGGTCGTCCGTAATGGAATAGAGCTCCCTGGGTAACCAGCAGCCTGTCACCAGCAGCTTTCACAAGCACACACTTTAGGGTTGTGCTGGCTGCAAGCCTTTTTCGTGATATCAGTGGGTGTTCCTTGTCTCATCGCACTTCCTGTAGAAACCATCTCTTATTCGACTTTGGAGCCAAAACTGTGCAACAGCAGATGCAAATAAATCATGATGGTGGTTCAACGTTAGTCCTCTGAACTGTGTAGAAATAAGCACAGATGATCCATAACTGATCACCTCCTCATTTTAGAGTTGGAAAAATGCAATAAGACAACAATTTACAGTTTTGATAAATCAAACTAGGTGGTGTTTCTTTGACCCTGTGGCTAAATACGACGACTAGCACTCACCTGCTTCACTACTGCTGATGGTGTTTGTGAAACTGCGGGACATTGAGGTTCCTGATTAATAGCTTCTCAGGGGAACTCCTCCCAAGATGATATGCTGCTGATCATTGCAGTTATGGGCAACACACAGAAGCGGTGAGCCAATTGGGAAAAAATCAAAATGACAAATTGCACATTACCCTATTTGCGTGTTCGCAGTGACATATTAAGAGTAGATGCACATCACTGAAAATAATTTAAAAAATGATAATTATATGTATGATCTAGAAGTTTCATCAGTGGCATGTATGAAAATTAATGTTGGGAGAAATAGAGAACGCATCAGTTCTCTGCAGTCTTGAAAATCAAATTGTTTCTTTTTTATGACTATTAACCAAATCCTAATTCTAAGTTAGGTTGATGCTCAGCTTGGATCCCCCCAGATATGTAGATGTGACCAATAGGGAACCATTTACTCACAAAATATTTTTCTTTTAAGTTACATTTTTTGGTCCAAGTTATACTCTTATCATCAGTGTGTCAAACGGCCAATATAGGCCGATAAAATCAGTCAACCTATATATCTGCTGGGCTCTACCCTTCAGTGCTGATGCATTTCTAGAACTGTTGATGTAGCTTTTCAGCATTCTTAATCCTGTTGAGGCTGGCCACAGTTCTTAATGCTCCAGTATCTTGTGTCATACTGAAGGGGGTTCAATTTAATTCTCAATCTTTTCTCTTTCCCAAGGACCTGGTATTCAAGGCAGAGGGCAAAAGGTGGAATAACAAAGCAGGCAGCTGGAATGTAGTCCACTGGGATCTGCTTGCACGGCTCATGGGTTGTTTTCCTTCAACTGAGCTGGGTCAATGAACAGAAGAAAATTCAAGTGGAAAGAGCAGCCAATCACAGACCGTTTCAAACTGGGTGTCTGCGGCTCGTTTTTACCTGTTTAACACACCGGTCAAGATTAAGATAAAGAGAACGTTGGGAGGGATAATGAACAAGAGAGAGGGACGAGGCTGACGATCACTGCTACTTCCCTCAGCAGCTTCTATCTTTCTGCCGTCTTAGTAGCAGTAATCCTCCCAACAAATCCTCTGCAGGCGAGGGCCATAAAAAGCCTCTGATGGGTCCTCCCCAGAAGAAGATTGCCTGGATCCACTATGGCAGCATAGGGTTCTCTATAACTGCATGCATTATCTGTCTACACCACGACCAAACATGGAAGTAATCCCGAGCAATACTGATACTTAACCGCAGTAGGTTCATTAACTTTAGATCTGTGAAAAGGACAAACTTCAGAATTTTTTTTATAAGACGTCTCTGTTAGGAACCATTGTTCTAGCTCCAGGCCTTCAGGAATCTAGACAACTGCAGTACCCCATTGACAAACATTCACATGGGTGTGAAATGTACTAAAATCCCATGTACATGTCTTTGGAGGGCTCACTGTGTCCTCCACTCATTAACTTTTGTCCAAGTTCTGTTTGGTACTGATTTAGCATTTTTAATTATTTATAGTGTCTTTTGTCTAAAACATTGTAAAATGCTGTGATATCCCTCTGATTATGGCCGTCGTGTGGGGAGGGATAGAAAGTTAACCAGCATCAACATGTTCAACTTTAGAAGTTGGTTCTGTAATATTTCTTTGTGATATGCCTCATAAAGGCTGTTTGGCAAAGAAAAAAAACTTTCAGTCAATGTCAACTGACCATAATAAAGAGTTCTTGAAAACTAAAGAAGATAGTCCGAGTTCTCATTACAATGAATGGATTCACATTGACTTTAGGGATAGTAATTATACAGTAACTCCTAATTAGACTCAATTAAAATACTTTACTCGTATCCACAACATTATCATCAAACATTGCAAACTTTACAGTAATTGATACTTTGCAAGGCAGTAGGGTGCATAACAGCAAGAGTGTTCCTGGTCCGATTCTGGCAGAGGTCTTTCTGTGCAGAGTTGGCATATTCCCCTAGTACTGGACTGTATTCTCCTTCCTGACACATTTTCTAGTTTCTGCCCAACAGTCCACTGAAAACCTGTGAATGAGCGAGTTACTGGTTATATGTATCTGTATGTGGCCCTCACTTCTTGCCCAATGTCATCTGGGATCTCACTCTGTGATTCTTTGTGCACAATAAGCAGTATAGAGAATGAAAACATGAATAAGTTATTGAGTTCAAGACAATTAATCTGCATTAAACCTTGATGCTTATGTTGAAGTGTATTTTAATGTTAACCACGAGAGATAGCCTTTTTGTCTCAATACAATTAAAACTAGGTGATGCTGAGCTGTCATATTCTAAATTATATTTCAAGACAAGAAAAAGAACAGACAAGAATAGTTGTTTGAACATATAACTCCACATCTGATTGATTTAAATCCAGAAGTGGCTTCATAGATGAGGACGGCAGTAGAGTAGTATATGATATGTTGACTTTTATTAACATGTGGACGTGCAAATCTTGATAGATAAACCTGGCAGCCAGCTGCAACTGAAACAACAGGTGCACAAATTAAGAACTGGGCTACATTTCACATTCCCCACAGAGAGCAAGTAAATATTGCCAGCAAGACAATTGACAGCACATACTTTGGTAGCAGTACATGAGAAAGTTATACGAGTCCCACTCTGCTCAGGTTAAGTGCCCAAATCTGCTTAATTATTTGCTTGTAGCCACAATTTAGGTTGAAGTGCTTTCATCTCTCTCAGCGAAAAAAAAATCAGTGGAAGCCGAACATAGTGACATGCAGTTAAAAAAAAAATCATGCTCATCTCAGATAATAGGGCATGAATTTTAAGGAAATCTTCAAATATCTAATCACAGTTTTCCTTTACAGTATCTTTTAGCTTATCAAGAAAGTTGTTATATGTTAGTTTTTGTAACAAAAGATAGTGCTAGGATAACAGTAGTAAACCAAGATTTAAGAGTGAATGTTTTGTGTCGCGTAACTTTTGAATACACAATTATTTTAATGTTTGTGATACAGAGAAGTGTGTCTCTCAGCCAGATTGGCAATGTTCAGCCTAGAGCACAGCAGTAGCCTCACATTTTTTCTCAGTGCAGCTCAATTTTGAATGACCACAGTGCACGCTGCCAAGCAACAGATTACATAACTAGATTCATTTCATCATGGAGGCCCCTTTGGAGCCCAAACTTGTACAAGGCTTCTCCTCCTCTAAGATTCTCTAAAATTAAACTCACATCTTTGACTGTCACACCTGTGCTTGTGCACTCTTCCAAAAATCCTGGAGTCATTGTACCATCAGGACGTGAAAACAAAGGTGACTTGAGTCTTGTGTTGCATTTACAATGTACAAGAGAAATCTAATCCTAAATCAAGTAATTAGCCAGCTGTTCCATTTGACAGATCTATGCACACAGCTCCATATATCCAGAGAAGTTGATATGATATTGTTGTACATTTGTAAAATGTGAACAATCATATATATTCAAAGGTTAAGTATCAGATACCACCTCTTGTGATTATTCTATGTGACAAAAATCACAAAGGTGCACTTATGTTAGAGGACCTAAAATGGTTGTAGAGTTCCCAAACTGATGAACGAATCAGTAAAAGTATGCGTTAGTTCACGTAGAGTACTGAAAAGAAACCCACACAGAAATTGTTGCAGATTTTTGAGGGGAAAGTCAATCTTTGGAGTATGGTTACCGAATTTTGTCACAGATTTCCTTTTTTGGGGTTGAATCATTAAATCAATCTTTATCAGCCAACTCCGTATTGCTGCTCTGTGTTTTATTCTCTTGTGATACAGAAACTAACTTCCAGACATTCAGTAACCTTCGAAAAGGAGAGACGGATATTAAAATGAAATATAAAAGACTATAACTGAAGGCCCCCCAAAAAATCTGAGAAGAGCAGCATTGTAGGCTCAGGTTTGATGATCAACTAAAATTCAGTTCTTATTTTGTCTTTTTTTATTGTACTTTATTTATCCCTTGCAGAAAAGCCTGTTTCTCTGCATTTAACCATCATCGATGAATCATGAGCAGGTGGCAGCCACTTAGAGGTGCAAACGGAGCGGTTTTGCGTTTCAGTGTCTTGCTCAACAACACTTTGACGGGCGTGGGAATCCAATTCAAACTTTTCAGTTCCAAGGATGACCACTCCAACCCCCTGAGCCACACTATCTCCTGAATTTAAACATATATGTAGTTTTTGGAGGTTACAAACCCTTTGCTCTACATAAATGAACTTTCAATTTCCCAATTAGAATTTGAAAATGACAGGAAACGACTTCATGCCATATTCAATTTTTACAATCATGTTTTTAGGCATAATTGTTGTTGAAGGACAAACTACTTCATAAATGTAGCTCTGCATATCCAAAGTATGAATGGGGAGAGAAAATGATGAAGGGAGTATTACACTGTGTCTGGTTGGCACCAAAAAGAAGTGTAACATGTAACGTGTAACTTTGCTGATAAATGTAACATGCAAAGATAAAAATTAACGTTTCTGATTACTTTAACACACAGAATTAAAGTCCTACTTCATGACAGTTTATCTTCCCTACATGTTTATTGGTGCATTTTATGTCCACAGATCTTACTCCACTAACCTTTTAAGAAGTCCTCTGATTATCAATATGTTAATGGCAAATTAGATTACGTAAACAAGGAATGCCTCTCATAATAGAAGATTATTGGACTTTGAGAGGAAAAGATGTAGTACTTGAGAAATTTTCAAATTTATAATCATTAGTTTCATCAAACAATACCACAACAAAACCAAAACAATTTTCAGTAAACTTTACAACCTATTTTACTTCTGTTAGATATGATATTATGTTTCTTTTTTTCCAAATGATCTTTTAAGGTTATGAAATGTTATCAATAAGCCTCAGTACATCTTATGTTTTGTGTATATTATTCCTCCAAAATTGTACGTGTTGGTTGATGTTTCATATTACCGTTTGATGTGCACATTGTTTTCCAAATTCTAAGGGGAATTTGTCTAAATTTGACTAATAACACAAGGCCATTATCCCACCACATTTGTCCAGTTTCACGATATAGGAAGTTCAGGTCACTTATGCATAAAGGTTAGTAAATTGGCTTTCATTATCGCAGTGCAGTGACTGCCTACCCAAGTTCAGGGGCCTTAGTGAAGACTGGGGACTCCGGCAATATGAAGCTACAGTCTGGTAACTTTCCATAATGACGGTAAACAGAGGGAGACAGCTACCCTGGCTTTATGTCTACAAAATCCAGTCTGTGGTATCCTATTTGGTAGAATTTCATATTTTTGTTTTTACAACATAATACACAAATACACAAAAAAAATTAGTTAGTTAGTTTTAGGGGTGCTAAAAAGCAGATTATTGTTTCCTTCAGAAAAAGCTAGGCAAAAAGGTTGCCCCCTCATTCATGAAAATGGGCACCATCATGTACAGAGGAGGGATAGGGACTATATTGGTAGACGGATGCTGGAATTGAAGATGCAAAGCAGGAGGTCTAGAGGAAGACCGAAGAGAAGATTTATGGACGTAGTGAGGGAGGATATGAAGGTAGTTGGCGTGAGAGATGAGGATACAGAGAATATGGAGAAGGTTGATTCGCTGTGGCGACCCCTGGAAGGGAAAAGCCGAAAGGAAAAGAAGAAGATACTTCTTCTCCATCCCCTAGCCATCTTCTCACTCTCTAAGATCCTGTTGAATAATCTAGCCAGAAACTCTACCCACTTCCATACCTCGACAGGTATATCATCAGGACCACTTCCTCTTCAATACCCTTTTCACTTAATTTTTACTAATCTCTGCTACTTTGTGGTCTACAATAGTCACCTCTTCTACCCTTCCCTCGCTTTAATTTTCCTCATTCATCAGCTCTTCAAAGTACTCTTTCCATCTTCCCATCACTCTTCTAGCATCTGTCAATACATTTCAATCTTTAATCCCCTGGACCTGCTATACATCCTTTCCATCACTGTCTCTCTGTCTTGACAACCTATATAAATCATTCTCTCCGTCCTTGCTGTCCAATAAAGCATACAAGTTATCATACGTCCTTTGTTTTGCCTTCGCTACCTCTATCTTGATGTGGGTAGGCTGGGAAAACTAATGTTTCCTAAAGTCATGCATTTGATCATATTCAAAAAAAAATCTGATCAATGTAAACATAGTAATAGTGATATAAATCTAAACTAAGATCGAAGGCTTCCCATCGTTTTATATGATAAAATTGCACTTCTCTTTAAATGTAGTTTTATTCTTTTAGGAAATCAAATTCAACCTCAGACAAAACAACATGATTAATATCAGAACGCTCCCATTCTTTGATCACATTATTGAAGTGAAAACTAGACTTTAACACTGTAAAGAATCCAGGCCAGCTACAAGACAAGAGACAGGTGGTATTTGTAAGAGTCATGAGATGTAATGCACTGAAAGACCAGTTGCTCAGAGGAGAAACAAAACTTGGCATTGTAGCTATTTACATGCGGACAGGCTTTTGTGGCTAAGAGCAAGCATTCTCTGTCCCTCTCATGTGCTCCCCACATGTCTGTCTCTTTCCCTAAAGCATCTGTGAAAGCGTGTCGTAATAAAGAGAGAATACAACTGTGATCTTCAAGTACATGAAATTTGAATTACTTTACTTCAATTCTGCATTTTGGATTGTGTGTGACTTGATGAGAGATGGGCATATTCCCAGCGCCAACCAGTGCAGCTGCTGTCAGACAAGCTGGTCAGATCACATTAAGAGAGAGGCTACTTTTCCTACTCTTTGTTGCATATTCAAAATGGCAGATTGAGTCTTGAATATTGTCCCGATATTTTGCATTAGGGGTACCCTTCTGTCAGTGCAGAGGAGAATTCCAAAAAAAACTGGTGTAACTGAAACACTATACAATTGCATGGAAAATTTGTGTCCTCACGCGTAACAGTACATATGTCCCCTGGATGATAAACTCCATATCTGTGATGAGGATGAAATGCTCCTTGAGCTCCACTCCTGGGCCTGCAGCTTAGAGTCACTCTGAACTCTCCCTTCTTGCCTGTTTCCTTGTCTCCGCTTTGTCTTATCACTGAAGGACAAGACACTCTACCCACAACAGAACAAAGGGCGAAGGGGCCCAGGGGTCGGGTCAGAGAGGTTGTCAGCAAAGACAGGGGAAAGCAAGGGTCACGCATGATCCCCGACAGGGAAAACCAAGTGTGTGCCGTGGCTCACAACCTCCTGGTCTCGAGAGTCCAGCTCATGCTCGAGTGCCTCCTCTGAGGTGCTGCCACTTCTTTTTCCATTGGCACTCCACACTGACCCCCCAGCACCATCCACTCCACTACCAGACGCCCCATTGGCTGTGATGGCTGTGTCACCAAACGTGATGGTCAAGTCACTGTCATTACGAAAGAGGTCAGAGTCATGGTCCCTCAGCTGCTCCTGGTTCTGAAAACACATCCACATTGGAACATGAAGGGATGGATGGCAAACATGGGGGTGACACAATAACAGTGCATACGGACAGATTGACATGAATTGTGTAAAGGTTCATAAGGGACACTAGGGATATAACACAAGGGAAGGAAGGACATTTTTTGCTTAGCCTAGCAATTAAGTTAAAGTGCAACTACATCAGAAACAACAGAAAAAAACATAGGCCTTATGAGAGCACATCCTGGGTCTTTAATCTAGAACTGTAGCATGAGGTTTTCACAGCTCGGATTGACCGGATAATAATCAATTGTCCGCCCATGTCCCGCAGGAGAACAGAATGAGCTCACATCATGTAACAGGCATTACTCAGAGCAGATGAGAGGGAAAATACATAATTATATAATCCCATCAGGAAATGCAGAAAACAACTTCTTCTTAATCCCCTTGTTTTTTTTCCCGGAAAATGTGGAATTGCATTTAATTGTCAGGAAGCCAACATGGAGATTAACATTACCCTTGAAAAATAAAAAGATTAGGTGAGATTTTCTAAGAAATGCAAATGATGAGTAGAAACAAATTTGTCTGAAAAGAGCTGAAACACATTTAGGGTTTTGTTTTCATGTGACATTTTCGAAGAGAAAAAACATCCAGATTAACAGTGGTTTAATTCTTCTAAAATACTTTTTTTTTCAGAATTCTTGCCTTTTTCAGTATCTCTGCTTTGTCTTATCACTGAAGGACAATACAAGACTCTGCCCACAACAGATCCAAATGCGAAGGCGCCCAGGGTTTGAGTCAAGAAAGGTTGTCGGCAAAGACAGGTGAAAGGTGAGGTGAAGTGAGGCCTTGAGGCCTCAATTGCAGAAACATATTCAATCCCTGACGTTAAATTTATTTAAAAAAAGGAGTTCCCCTTAAACATATTTAATGCCCTTATTTAATCTACTGTCAATGAAAAAAAATAGAAATCCATCTGCATATGTAATAATGGAGCTTTACTTATTGCTTTATCCAACCTCATGTCAACATTGATTAAATAGTCATTATTATATGAACAGTCACTTAATTTCCTAGCAAACATCCCGATACTGAGACATCAACAACAAAAACAGGTAAGACACACATTTAAGGGATGCAGAACCAAACACAGAATTTCTCAAAGACTCTAAATGCTGAAGAAATCTGCCCTGTTCCAGAATACTGGAATGCATTTCTACTTTGACTGTGACAGGATCTTTGTGCAAATGTGAAAGCATGTTGTGACAGCCTCCACCCTCGAACCCCCAGCCCCCAGAGCCAAGTATTTCGCATGAAATCAAAAAGTGAATTTGCAAGACAGTATGTGAGTGTGACCATTCAGTCAATGGGTGTTTCTGTGTTGAAAAAATATTTGAGTGCAGTGTCTGTTAGAACACTATTCGTCATTAAGAACACGCTAAAAAGCTCTCTGTGCTTGTTGAATGCCAAAAAGGTTTCTTGATCATCTATTTTTGGCCTTGTTAAAGAATCCAGTGCTTTGTGTGTTGACTGAAAACCCCCTAAAGCACATCAATACTAGGCTGGAAAGATATTTAGTACCCAAGCATGTCTTCATGATTAATCCTGCCCAGGTGTGAAAACAAAAAAGGAAAACCACAAGAGATTTATCAAATTACAACCAATTCTAACATTCCTTAGCCTGAACATTATTTTTCTTGGCATTTGTGCTTTTTATGACCCCAGTTGTAAAAATAAAAGCTATGAAAAAATAATTTTGCTGACTTCCCCAGGCAACCCACATCAAGATGACTTTCAGTTTTGCAATTTCAATAAAAATTGGTTACAACTACCATACTACAAAAATATAAGCAGAAGTCAAAATGAACATAATCTTTCCTCCGTGCCGTGCCAAGGAAAGATGAAAAAAGGTAAACCATGGAATTTTGGACAACATTGCGTCAAACAAACCACTGCACAGTTTCTCACATCAACAAAACTTTTGCAGAAAGTTGGATGATATTGGATGAGGCTTCTCTTCTCTTTTCACAGTGCGCAGCATATTGTTATATACGACGGTGAAAACAGAGCTGTGGGCTGCTGCACGCTGGATCGCTGTTAGAAGGCAATCAAAAATATTTCTAAAGAGGATCCTTTCCAAAGATAGGGAGTCTCCCCACGGGACAAAAGGTTAGGGAAAACATTTTAATGGTTCCTTGGCCGGTTGATTTTTTTTTTTATAAGGGGTCATAGTGAGCTTGGTCTAAGCCTGCCGAATATGTGCAGGTTATTAAAATGGGTTATTGTCAGCTTAGCTGAGTTTGTCATAAAACTGTAAAGTACCCAGCGAGAGTAGTTTTCATTGGTTTGTATGAAAGAATCAGTAGCAGCTACTGATTCTTAACAGAGTGTATGTGAAAGGGCCAGAAAAGATGACACATGATTTCACATGATTTTATGCAAAGGACGTAATATCTTTTTCAATATTTATGTTGAATACCAAAGACCTTTTTTTTGATATTGTTATTGTTGCGTTGCTGTGACACAAAAATTTCACCTATGGGGATCAATAGTATTGTCTCATCTTAACTTATCTTTCAGTCTCTATGCTAAGTTATGCTAAACAGTGGCTTGCTCTTAATGTATTATACATCTCAAAAGGGGTATCAATTCACAAATATTACTGTTCATCAATTCTTAACAAATGAATGGTCATAGCGGAATGGCAATTGTGTACACCTTGCAGTGATACAAAGATACTCACCTCATATGCCTGGGGGCTGGTCAGACAGCTGGCCAGAGGGCCACAGTAGCTGGGCAGAGTGGAGGTAAGTGGTGGACCACTGTGTGTCAAGATGGGTTTAAGATAACTAGACCATGGTTAAGGAGAAAGACCTAAAGACCTCATATACTCAATGTGTTGTATTAAAAGGGAAACATTATCAAGGTGAGTCAATTCTTCTTCTTCTTCTTCTTCTTCTTCTTCTTCTTCTTTTCCTTTCGGCTTTTCCCTTCAGGGGACGCCACAGCGAATCAACCTTCTCCATTTAACCCTATTCTATGTATCCTCCTCTCTCACGCCCACTACCTTCATATCTTCTCTCACTACATCCATAAACCTTCTCTTCGGTCTTCCTTTAGACCTCCTGCCTGGCATCTCCCATTCCAGCATCCGACTACCAATATAGTATAGTATAATATATATAGTATGATCCTATCCATCCTCATTACTCCCAAAGAGAACCTCAACATCTTCATCTCTGCTACCTCCAGCTCTGCCTCCTGTCTTTTTTTCAGTGCCACTGTCTCCAAACCATGCAACATCACTGGTCTCACCACTGTTTTGTAAACCTTTACTTTCATTCTAGATGATATTCTTCTATCAAGGTGAGTCAATTCTGTTGCGACTAAAAGGAGTTTTAAAATAAGGCACTTATTTTTTTGTGCTTTTTCTTGTCTGTTTTTTCTCTATATTCATGTGTTGACTGGAACGCCACTTAGGTTAGTATTTAATTGGTACCCTTTTTTTTGCTGGATTGTCATGCTTTTGTTCACTTCCTGCCCTGTGTTTTGACAATTTTCTCCTGATCAGGATAACGACTCCTCATCAGTTATATAGCAATAAACTATCACCCTCAAGTCATTCTACATTTGGTTGTATTTCATATTTGTTCTCAGTGTCAGTCCTGTTCAGCTTCTTAGTGTCACACAGTTTTGTTTACCAGGGAGCTTCTGCAACAACCTTTTATATATCTGTGTCATGTCAAAGCCAAATACATTTCTGTGTCAAGGTTCAGCCTGATCCATTGGTCATATTCAGTAGTGGAATCTGACCAGTTAAAGAAAAGTGTAATGATAGTCAAAAATACATTTTAGTTGTGATGCCCTGTAACCCCTTTTCAGTGGGGATTTCTTCAAATTTAAGGCTTTCCTACATAAAGTCTTTTAAATGAAAATTAATTGTCTATGAATATCAGCGTTATGTTAAAGACCATGAAATGGTCCTTCTATTTAATGCAGTAAAAAAATGAGGGAAGTTTACACGAGCTAACCTGAGTCTGAAACTGTTTTCAGCAGGCAGTAAACTAAACAGCGCTTTACTGTCAAGCAACACCTGCAACACTCCGTCCTGTAGAAACCAGATATCCACTAATTAGAGCTGATGATTTAAAACTTAATATCATGCAGGCTGTCTGCCAGGAGGATATACTTGGCGTTTATATCTGTGCAAGCCTCTTTGCACAGTCAAGGGTAAAGTAATTTTGTGATGCTTGGCAAGAGTGCAGTCGAGAGTGAAACAGCAGACTTCTTTGCTCCTCGTTTAAAATTAGTCGGGAAGCATCGCACCCTGGGAAAACCTGATGCCCCATTCAGCTGGTCAGGTCATGAGTCCCTATTGGGTGAGGCAGTCTTCTCCCAGACAGAAATATTTTGATAGCACAGCACTGTCTCCAGTATTGTTTTGTATAAAAAGCTATTGGTTCATGTGAAGAGCACAGAGCCCAAAACTTCTTTTCTTTTTGGCTATTCCCCTCAGTTGTTGCCACAGCAAATCATCTGCATCCATCTAACCCTGTCCTCTGCACCCCAACCCAAAACAAAAGCCCTTTATGACATAAAGTTTACCTATGTTGTGCTGGCAAATTGAATAATATACCCTGATTGCTTCTAATATGTCAAGCATGTGTCACCACAGAGTGAGTCTTCATTGCTGAGAAAAGCTTCAACACCCATAAGCAACTAAATGATCAACCTCCTCTGGAGGCAGTTGCTCGGGATAAACAGGAGGAAGGAAATGAGATAATGAGTTGCAAAAGACATTCACTTGACTCTGTTCTTGCAGCCTTATTAAGAGAGTGGTAAATAAACATGAATTTTGGTGAGCAGTTTTGATGGTTTGATAAAAATTAATGACTTTGAACTGTCAAGAGAAAATACAGGACAATCAGTCTGACTGGGTTCCTGATATAAATCCAAATAGATTATTTTGCTTTACAGATAATCACATTGCCTAAAAGCAAATGATCCACATTTTCATTGTTTTGTAAAGCCGAATACACAAAGGATACTTGTGATCGAATGTGTACCATATTCGAAAGAGCCAGGCGCTCTCCTGCTTGGTTTTACTCTGTCCATCAGCCTGGCTCCCATCCTGAAGAAAACAAATAAGGACATGCCATCACAATCTTATCATGCTGTAGCGATATCTGTACTGACATACAATATTATCGTTAAAATTACAGCAAAATCCCCTATATTAGGGGTGGGGGTGTTTACACTATATGATGACAATTTGACAGTTTTTTCTGTATTAACCAAAACATTTCTTTTAATTATCAGTTGAAGTTAAAGGAAAAAAAAATTCAACCATTCTTTGGCCTGCAACCTGTGAGCCCTTTCATGTTTAGAGGCTTCATGTCAAATCTGAAGTCTTTTTCTGGAGCAGTGTCTTTTTTTTTTCACAAGGGACAACGGTAGGCAGTTTGTGGTGTAGACAAAAATCAACAAGAAGTGTCTCCGTAATAGTTGTTCATCTCAATACTGAACAGTAACTCAGAGCATACTGCACATAACAAATTGGGCCTCACTGTTTCCTCTGCCTCTCAGCAAAAGGTTCCTCTCCAATTTCGTATGACAAACAGTGCTATTTTGGTTAACTTAGATTTACTGACTCTGCTCAGCATCAACATAAAAGGCAGAAGCAGAGGAGTTTTGACTGTTAGATAAAAGCATTTACAAACACAAATTACTTCACTGGGAGCTCCTTACCCCTTGCAAGACCTGGAAGCTATCTGCAGAGGCCTGCTGGTCTTGGTCTGGATCAACACCCACCCTTTAAACAAATGAAAGGGTTAGAACTTTAAACACCGCTGCAAAGACTACCGTTACAAATACGGCACCAACATTGTTAAATGAAAATTTGCTTGATTATCTTTTGTGTTTGCAATATCTACACCTACAAAAATTGCCTTCCTCTTTGTAGCTCTTGTGAGTAACGCATGATAAAATTGAAAAAAATACCTTGTAAACAAGCTAAAATAAAAATCTAAAATATCAAAATGCTTGTTTGTCTCTTTCTATGCTGCAATTTCAAAGTAACATCCAGAAATAGAAGCAGCTACATATAAAAGAGGCCAAATAGATAGGGAAATCGAGGGATAAGAAACCACACTTAACTTTATGGGTCATGGTTAAAAACAAACAAATAAACAAATAAATAAATGAGAAATACAACTTTATAAACAAAGAAGAATAAAGTCAGTGATGAGTAATCCCTTTCTTTCTGAGAGATAATGATCTTCATGCAGAAATAAAGATAACATAATTTGACTGTCAAACAGTTTCATTCATGATACTTCCATCGCTAGGCAGGAATAATTTCCGATGGTGTCTATTACTGACAGAGAAGGATGAAACTGAACAGGGGCACTTTTAATTCACATAATCTGTGGAACAGCTGAGGATAATCCTTGTGGACAGAGGCCAAGGCAGGCAAGTGTAGCCTTGTAAACGTGCAGCTGGCAGTGTACAGTAGCCAATTAAAATGTCAATGATTATGCCGCAGCTTTTACACGACAGCCACATAGAGATCTCACTTTTGTTTTGTCTGACAGGATTTTTCAATAGTGACAGAGAAGTGACCAAAATCATGCCCACGTGCCTCACTTTCATAACTCTGAAAGTCTCTTAGAATAAAGTGCAAAAGCACACAGCAAAGTGTATTATTCAGTGTATTATTGTATTTTGTATGTACATATGTGTATTCATATCTTTCACTAATGCATGGCAAAACATTATCATTGCAATGAATATCAAATAATATCCTTAAAATAGCAGCAACCCAGTAAGATAAGGGGCTTTTGGTTTAAAAGAGCTAGATATACAGTTTAACTTTTACCTCCTTGGAAATGAGTAATGGATCTCTTGTCTGAAAAGCAGCCAGGCCACTTTATTTCAGTGAGATGTTGCTTGTCAGGTTATTTGGTCTTATATTGAATGTAATTATTTTGCATAGTTATCATAGTTGAGGTTTTGAAATCAATTCCATGCATTATCTATCTTCATTTATTATTCTTCTATTAGAGGAACAGTTTTTGGTCCCAGCTGCATTGCCACTTTGACTGTGGAAAGCATTTAGGTCTCTGCAGTTAAATCTGTAACTTACACATTCAGAGTTGGAATGCAAACGTAGCTGTTATTAGGTTGAGAAACCACATCAGGGGCCACAACAAAAGAGAGAAGAGGCCCACATGACAACTGATAAGAAATAATACTGAAACAGCTGCACAGCACATGTTCATATGCACATACAAGTTATATAAGAGGGTGTTCCACAGACTTCAGCTCACCCAGTAACCTTTAATCCTAATCCTGAAAACATCTCCTTCTCAGGTTAAATCCATACAACATTCCCTCTGAGCTCTATCACTTATAAAGGTTTCTTTCTGTTAAGGGTGCTGGGAAATCAGCATGAAGTCAAAATGGTAGAACCCCTCATGAGTCAACTGCAACCTACTTCCTCTTTTGTGCATGCTTTTCACATCAGCCCACACAAATCTGTCAGGCTTCTACAGCGGTTTACGGTGTTGGGTTTATTTCTCACACTACTCTGTTCTAAACTAATAGATAATCCACAAAAAAATGCAAGAGAACCCCATGTTTGGTCTTCACACCACATAGAGAAAGCTTTGAAACAAACACTTCATTGTTTTTCTTCAAGGAGCCACATCGGTGCTAGATCTGGGCGTTTGTGAGACTGGTTAGGGAATGAGCTTCTTTGAACAGATTAAAATGATTATAATGTGAATGTCTAACCCATCCCATTCAACTTTGTGACTTAAGCTGATCTACATTCTCCTTCACTTTCCTTTTAGTGGACCAAATCTCCCTCCCTATCTGTGATGCCTCTCTTCTCTCTGTAGCTGAGAAAAGCAATAAGGAAATGTGGGTGACTTCAGTTAAGAATAACCACAGCGATGGTGGATGATGAATAATCAGCGATAAAACCATGGAGACATCTCCCTAACTGAAACTGTCAACATGTGACATATCTCTTCTGTGTCTGTGTTGGTGAAGTGGTCATATGATCTGCTCTCTTCCGTTTTAGTTCAGATCAAGACAGCAGCACAACCAAAAACTAAATGTTGGAATCTTCTGACTTTGTCATCGTTTCATCTGTAGTTGTTCAATGTTAGGCACCATCTATTACATTTAATTATCCCCATGTTTCAGATTGTTGTCAAAAAAAAATTATATGTTAATGTGTAGCACAGTCGTCTAGTTGTAAACACTAATCACACACATTCCGACATTGGGATTTCAGTTGTACAAATGTTTTCATTTTATGAGATTTTGCCAGTTCTAACAAATGTTAATCTTGAAAATTGATTCTATTGACTGCTGCACAACAGATACAGCACAGCTGCCTCTGTCACTTAAGGCTTCCCTTTTAATGACTAATCATAACTGATTTCCTGAACATTCAACTAGGGAGCAGGGTCCAATTTTAAGGTCAATACTTCCTCTTGATATCAGGCTAAGGCAGAAATTGAAGATTTTAAGCAACTACATATGATTTTTTTTACATGTTTGCTTTATGTTTTTAAGCTTGCAACTGGGAAAAAATAACCCCAAATAATACTCATAGACTTGAGCTTTATTAGCCGGATTCAGCAAGAATAAAAATCTCTTTCTCTCTAGATGAGTGCAATGCCAGGGCATGTTGATAAGCAAAAAGTCTATCTGATCACAGACTGCTGATCAAAACCAGGTAACAGCGACTACTTTCCCTTTTTAAATTGTTTGACACCCAGGCACCACAATAAGAAAATGTCATGAGCAATCCCTATCACAAAGCTCATTCTTACAAGGGTGTGATGAAGCAATAGAAAAAGGTGTCTCGCAATTTTAATCTTGCATGTAAATTTAAATTAAAAGTATTGCTGAGTCACTGACCAGTTGTGCTGCACAGACAATGAACGGTGTAATGTGAAATCTAACTACAACCCTTGGATTTGAAAGTGGCTCAGTACAGAATGTAAAAATGTGTAAATTTATGCACATATACTGTACAAAGGATGATACCATGATCACAGAGGAGTACGGTTGATAGCTGCCTGCTTTACACTCCTTGTCCCCGTTACTATGGTGATGAGTTCATGAGGACATTTTGGCAGTGTTCTAAACCACCAAACACAATAGTTCCTCCTTGGACTGAGGTGGTATTGCCCATATTAAACAGGGCCTGTTCACTCAGGCTGCTGTCACACACACACACACACACACACACACACACACACACACACACACACACACACACACACACACACACACACACACACACAGCACGCACGCACGCACACAGGCGCACGCACACACACACACACACACACAAACACTCACACACACATAATCCGCTTTATTATTACAAATGGAAGCTCCCAATGAATCATGGTAAGACAAAAAATAAATTAGGCTGGACTCCAAAACAGACATCACTGGGACACCACACCAAAAGATTACATCCCAATTTAGAAATTGTCTTGTTTAAATATTTAATTAATATATAAATACTGTATTTCATATGCAGGGCAAACAAATTAAAACCAAATCTGTAAACCGAACTCTTGAATTGTGCTGTTCATTTAAGCAGACTGACGGAAGTTGAGCTCTGGCCCCATCTCCTGGACAATCAAAACAAATCCCTGCCTCAAAATCCCAGCAAAATCTGGTGTTAAAAATAGATGTCAGTAACTGGAAAAATGAAGGGTGGAAAAACAAAACTTCTCATGCCTTCACTTTAGAAGTAGGATAATTGCTTGTCAATTTCGGTGACTTGTATCTTTGGATATAAGTCTCCAATTGTTTTCATTCTTTTCCGACTATATATTCTGGATTTTCCTAATTTTATCATTTGTAATTATATAAAATGTTTCGTTTTCATACGTTTCTTGTTTTTGTAAACTGTCTGTTCTATCCAAAAATATATGATCGTTTATCCCCAAATTGTGACATTTATTGAACAGCCTGCTGCATGCTTGCAGGCCTCTTCAATCTGAGAGCTTTATTTATTAAGTGATGAAAGGACTAATTCAACAAAAATATTTATGCGATAATGAACATACCTAATATGCAGCCAAGACAGCATGGGTGTTGTCCCCCCTCCAAACACCCAGACAGTAAAGAAGACGATCAGCAGCGTTGTCGTGAAAATCATCTGGCGGGCGTATGTTGCTGTGTCCCGGATGGCCAAGCCAAAAGCCATTGCCCCGCGCAGACCTACAAAGTCAAAGTCAGCTTTATTGTCAATTTCTCTGAATGCGATGGACATACAGAGGAATCGAGAAAAAATTTCTCACAATCCCACGGTGAAATGAAATCAATAGTAACTGAGTGCAAATTAGCAGAATATTGAAATGTTATATTAAACAGTAATCATGAGACAGTAATCATTAAACTATGAGGTATTGAAGTGTAAAGTGCACACAGATACAGACCGATTTTTAGTGCAAAGCAGCAGTAGTGCAAAAAAGTAAAATAAATTAAAAAAAAATAAACAAAATTGGAAATAAAAAGGAAAAGTGGTCATGTCTATAGAGGGAAACATCATCTATTTCAAAGTATATTCAACCTGACACAGTTTAGAAAAAGGAATATGTCTTCTCCATACCAGCAAACATCATCATGTGCTGGAAGTTCCCCTTGATCTTGTGCCTTCGTCCAAGGTTGAGAAGGAGGGACAGTGGGTAAATGTTGAAGGCTCTTCCAATGAATATGGCAATCTATTAGGTATTGTGGTCAAGAAATGTTTCACCGAGGAATGTTAATTGACCCAAGAAAAAATGGAAACCTAATAGCATCTGGTCAACCATTTTCAGTACCACTTACCCTCCATAAACTGTTGTGGGGGGCCAGAGCAAACCCCAGGTGACCGTGGGCACGAGACAGGGTTCACTTTAGGACCACTGTTCTATCACAGTCAATCACAGTATCAAATATAGAGCGAGACTGTCTAACATCCATGAAGGCTCTCCACAACTGAATTTTAGACTATTTAACAAAACTGAATTTTAGCACTTTTTCAGTCTGTGATCAGAAAACTGGAGAAGCCAAAATGAATCAGATCAAGCACATGGACACCTTAGAAAACCTCCAACAGAAATGACCTTGTCAGCCTCAAACACAAAAACTGTCTCGCTGTGGGTTGGGACAGCTAAACAGAGCACCGTCGTGCCATGCAACCTAATAGCAAAGCAAGGAAACATTTCTCACTTTGATACTACTGTATTTTGTGTCACTCTCACCTGAAACTTAGAAAGGAAAATTACACTGAGTGACTTGCAGGGATGTACAGCTTTCTTATGCAGCTTAGGAAACATCAAGTTATACGGGACCATGAGAGAAATCCCTGCATGTATGTTGTTCGCAACAAAGGATACAAATGCCCCTACAATGAAAATGGGGCTGAAAATGTGGTTCTGGAAGGTGAACAGAGCCAAGCCCATGTAAGAAAAGATGAAATTCTCAGCCAGGAAATGAAGGACCTCAAAGAGCTGTAAGGAAAATATTACATTTGTCATTGACCTTATACAGAACATAATTGACTAAACATAGCAATACAATCGTGTCGTCAAATCTGCCAGGGTTAAAAGAGAGAACTCTTCGCACGGCTCAAAAACATCATGAGTTTTTGTCTCCCAGCAGTCATGATGATGACAGGTGGTGAGGGTCAGCAGCAGGGTCACGCATAATGAGAAAATAGTAACAATCACAGAAATAATTATTTTTGGTGGTCCATTTTAATTTGAGGAAGACTTTTAATCAATCTGTTGCACTTTTTGATCTGAACCTGTCTGCATCCAAATCGTATCAGATTACATTTTGGCTACATGCCAATCTGTACACTGTTCTCAAGTCTGACACCCCCGCAAGGAAACCAAACAGGAGGGATGTCCTCATAGCCCCGATTCAGGTCACAGCAGGCTGATAGTAGACCATCTGGCAGTGAGGACAGGCACCATGCTCACACTGTCAAGGGGGCTCAAAACAATCTAAAAAGGATTAGATTATACTGAAATAAAGGGGTTACATACCTGTTTTGTGCGCTTTGTGGATTCATCTGAGAGGTTGTTATAGGTATAGTGAGCCTGTGTGATACCACAGAAGAGCACAGCCACAACACCTGTTGGGGAAACACATGCAGTCATGCACACACACACACACACATGCAGACACACGCACCCACGCACACACATATTAAGAGCATCTGATAGAGGACATATGTAATACGTGCCATAGAAAGTGTAGTTGCAATGTACAGCAAAATATTTCATATACATTACATTATGCATGCTTTTTTGACAAAGCGTTTACGCAGTCAATCTTTCTGTCAAAACCTTCTGTCAGAGAAGTGTGAAAAAGTTACTCAACTACATGTATAATTCTAAATGCAGTCAGGAAATATTCAATTTTTGCAAGAAAACCAAGTATTGTGACTCTCAGTTTAATTGATTGAATAACAGCAGCATGATTGTTATTCTAGTCATGTTTCATTTGAACATTAATCTCCTGTTTTTAAAATTAGAATCTGTCTTGACATGCTTCGTCATGAAGAAGAAATAAGTAAACCACTGCACAACCCGGTTTGTAATTTTGCAATTTATCCAAAAATCCAAATCATAATAAAAGAACATCATGTAGATGGTTAGTGATTGTGCAATTTTTTAATCTTATTAATTTGTTATATATCCGTTTAGAAGAACCCTTGTCCTCTATCTTCCATGTGCAGATGCCACAGCTTGGTAACTTGATTTTTTTTCCATTTTAAATATCCATCCATCCATCCATCCATCCATCCATCTTCTGTCGCTTATCCTGTACTCAGGGTCACTGAGGATGCTGGAGCCTATCCCAGCTGTTATCGGGCGAGAGGCAGGGACTGGTCGCCAGTCAATCACAGGGCCACATATACAGACAAACAACCATTCACTAACTCACTTATTCAGGGCAATTTTCCCATTTTTTTCCAATTAACCCTCTGCATGTTTTTGGACTGTGGAAGGGAACCAGACAACCCGGAGGAAACCCACAGAGACACGGGGAGAACATTCAAACTCCATAGATAATGAATGAAATTAATTCATTCATTATCTGCACCACTTATCCTGCACTCCCCAGCTGTCATCGGTTGAGAAGCAGGGTTCACCTCTGATCAGTCATCTTCGATCGCAAGGCCATACATATAGACATACAACCATATACTCTCTCTTTCACACATCTGGGCAATTTAGGGTTGCCAATGAACCTACTGGTTGTTAAGAGCATCTGTTTAAGGAAACTGCGGAGCCTGGAGGAAACCCACACAGACATAGTGAGGACATGCAAACTCCACATAGAAAGGCCAACTGTTGGAATCGAAGCAGGGACCTTCTTGCTGTGAGGCAGAAGCGCTAAACACTGCGCCATTGTGCTGCCCTTATAATTTTTACATTAAAAATACAATTCTTTCATATTCCAATTGTTGAACTTGACCTCGTTTGAGATGTCAAGTCTCTACTTTCTTCACATCCTGAGCATCCATGGAGCTCACCTGTGAAACTGCAGGCCTCAGCGAGCAGAAATGTGCTCCATGACATGAGAAAGAAGAGGGCCGTTTCCAGAAGTGGGAAGCAGTGCAGCTTTGTGAACTTGGTGACGTGGGAGACAAATGTTAAAGAACAATGCAGTTCAAGATCTGTATAACAAAAACTAGAAATCTGGTTTCATAATCATAAAAAGGATATGAGAGCGGTGACAACACCTGTGGCTGCACCCATTACGAAAGAACCACTGAAAATACCCAGGAATACCCCAACAGACTTGAAAAATGCTGAAGCATCAAACATATGAGTGTTTGCTCCACTGGGCTGGTAAGCAACAATAGACCTGTAATACAGGGGGAAAGAAGTAATTTAAAGTGTTAAACTCTTTTTTTTCCTAAATCTAGAGCTATCGCCATTGATCTGAACTTTTATAAATTGGATTTTTTGGATAATTTCATGTCTGTAAAAAATTCAACAACCCGGTTTAATACTTTGATATACAGGCCTTTGTAGAAGATTTATAAGCTTCCAGGTGATGGCAGCAGAGTCTTTCAAAAAATAGCGCTAGCCACACACTTAAATTTACACTTCAGAATGTTGAATTTCATTACAAGAAGGAAAAAGTGGGGTTTCAAGTAGAATCTATCAATTGACACTGAGGGAAGGAGGGCTTGTGCCTTGTTGTAAAAAGTACTTTAAGGTTCAAAGTCCCTCTAACAAAACAGAGCAAATTGTTACGAACTATGTAGTTCAGAGGTAGAGTAGAATAAGAGCTAAGACTAAATGTTTTGCTGCAGCTACCCAGAGAAAGTATACCAAAGTTGAAAATAAGGTGAAAGAAATATTTCTGTTCCTTTATGAAATGACAATAACAATTGAAGTCCTTGAAAACACCTGTCTTATGAGACAAACTGTATCAGAGCAGAGATACTGTTTTGTCTGACCCCTCCCCCCAAATTATTCCCTGTTCCTAAAATCAGAGTGGGATTTTATCTCCTCCTATTCAACCCACGTGATTTCTGTGTTTCCCTTCTTCTCCATAAATGATTTAGCCTAAAGGCAGTAGCATGGCTTCTTTAAGGTGGCAACTACGGATTATCATATAACATTAGGGGAGTTGTTACTCATTTCCACAACCCTTAAAGGAGAAAGTGTTCCCGCTTTAAACATGGAAAATGAACAAAATATTGTCAAGGTGATTTTATGCATCTCAAAAAATATCCTTGTATTTAGTTCAAGGGTAACTTTCGCATTGGTGGTTGTTAGCTATCAGGCACTGGAGTTTAGCCAAATTAAAATTGAGAAAGCGAAAATGTGACTTACGAGGAGAGAACAATAGCCACAGCATCATTCATAACACTTTCTCCAAACAGCAAAGCATAGAGATCCCCATCTGCGTGGAGTTCGTTAAAGATGGCCAACACTGTCACTACACACACCAAGAGAGAGGGAAACACAAAAGCAATTTTACTGTGTTTCGTATTAAAACAGAAAAAAATGGAAATTCAAATAAAAAAGAATAGGCCTAAATGCCATTCAATATATTGTAGCAACCCTGCTGTCCTGTTGAGAGGAATGTATGTTCAGAGTTCTGTTATTTTCTACTGGCTGTGAATGTATTTTGGATGAGAGTGTGAGGGGGCAAGGTGTGCGCATGCGAGAATGTTAGAGAGGCACGAAGGTATCGGGTATTTGAGCGGCTGCCGTTGTAGGTTTTGGGATGTAATTGTTCTCATAATAGAAAGATTTGTTTACAAACCACTCGTAATTGTCGAACACGTCCTATCAGACACTACAATATTCTGAACTAAAAATAGCACTGCTATAACTTTTTAAACACTAGAAAAATTTGCTTCCCAATTTCCTAAAGAAGATTGTTCTGCCTTCTTGGACACAAAAAGTAAAGAATATACACTGTTCTTTATTCAGTAATCAGTAGAATAAGAAAAGATTAGGAAAGAAGAGACATCCATCCTTCTGGTTTCAATATAGCTTATCCATCTAAAAAGGGTCACGGGCAGCTGGAGCAAATCCCAGCTGGTGTCAGCACTTAAACAACTGCATGTGACTGGTCTGTAGGAAGATGCTGGAAACAAAATGCAAAAAACCCCATGCCAAAAGGCCCAAGTCGGCTTTATACCGCAAATTTTCTTGATGTGAGACAGAAGTGCTAGCCACAGTGTCCTCACTGAAAAAGGAAATAGGCCTAGAAAACATCTGGAAGCCTTTCAGGAGAATTTAGAAATTAAAAAGGCAGCACACAATGGGAATAGCCTTCAGATGTACACTCACCGGCCACTTTATTAGGTACACCTGTCCAACTGCTCCTTAACACTTAATTTCTAATCAGCCAATCACATGGCGGCAACTCAGTGCATTTAGGCATGTAGACATGGTCAAGACAATCTCCTGCAGTTCAAACCGAGCATCAGTATGGGGAAGAAAGGTGATTTGAGTGACTTTGAACGTGGCATGGTTGTTGGTGCCAGAAGGGCTGGTCTGAGTATTTCAGAAACTGCTGATCTACTGGGATTTTCACGCACAACCATCTCTAGGGTTTACAGAGAATGGTCCGAAAAAGAAAAAATATCCAGTGAGCGGCAGTTCTGTGGGCGGAAATGCCTTGTTGATGCCAGAGGTCAGAGGAGAATGGCCAGACTGGTTCCAGCTGATAGAAAGGCAACAGTGACTCAAATAACCACCCGTTACAACCAAGGTAGGCAGAAGAGCATCTCTGAACGCACAGTACGTCGAACTTTGAGGAAGATGGGCTACAGCAGCAGAAGACCACACCGGGTGCCACTCCTTTCAGCTAAGAACAGGAAACTGAGGCTACAATTTGCACAAGCTCATCGAAATTGGACAATAGAAGATTGGAAAAACGTTGCCTGGTCTGATGAGTCTCGATTTCTGCTGCGACATTCGGATGGTAGGGTCAGAATTT
>CAAKHD010013617.1:380381-435535 GCA_901007705.1 Fistularia tabacaria | reverse complement strand
AGGATGTGAGGAAAAAGATAAACTTAAAAAAAAAAGGGTTTGATGCTTATTTGTTGAAAATAACCGTCGCCTCCTGGTGCACTACTGCAGGTTCAGTGAGACAGCGTATCACATCACCACACACACACACACACACACACACACACACACACACACACACACACACACACACACACACACACACACACACACACACACACACACACACACCAGTGCGCTATGACTCAAGGCTGGTTCCTAGCTGCTAAACACGTCTCGGATGGGAAAATAACAGCCTAGGAATTTCTATAAAGTATCTAGTTTTTGTTTCCCATTAGCTCCAGGCAGGGACTAACCAAAGAACAAAACAGGCTTACCTTTCAGACAAAGCGAGGACCTTTGCATAGGTGCGGTTGGTCATGTGGAAGCCTCTCTCAATTTGGCATAGCAAAGTCAAATATTTTAATGCATGTGCCCACATGTGCCCAAAACATGTAACTTTATCTTTGTCCGCATGAAGCTCACATCAGGTAAGTGGCAGAGTGACAGGACTGTGTGTGTAGTTGCAGTCTTTTACCCACCTAAGTCTTTCATTGTCAATGTAGCAAAATATTACCACCAACACCTAAAACTAATAGGAAGATATTTGAAAAAATAGTCAAAAAAATGTAAATTGAAATTTGATGATGTTAAGTGAAAACCATGTGGGAGTCCAAGTGAACACATTGCGTTTTTAAGAATGTTTGGGTCTTGATCCAGACAAATTAACTGCAAATTAGACATCATGACAGCTGATTGGCTGTTACACTTCTACGTTATTCCACCCTGCCATTGGCCTGCAGTTTGTCACCCAGGTGGATTTCGATCTGCCTTTAAATTCAAGTGAAAATATTTACAAGGGAACTGGTCACAGTGCTGGAGCTGGTTGTGAGTTGAATTGTGATGTTGACTCAGCCCTCAAGGGCCTGATTTCAGGAAGTTCACTTCAGTTTCTTTTTTTGGGGGGTGGGTGGGGTGGAGCAGTACTTAAGATGGTAGCAGGGATTCCCCCAAGAGGAAATGTCTGGCAAAAATGAATGAGGGCTTTTCAAAAATACGGTTCAGGTACACCCCATGTAACAATGTGCTGCCTTGAAACCATCTCACAGTTTAACACATTGTTTCAAACGGTGCAGTCAATATGGAGTTCATGCTGAGTATTCGCCAGAAACTCAGTGAAGATCGGTGGACCGATAAAGCATGTCAATGTGATATTATACATTTTAAAATGTATCATTACTTTTCATGACACATTGTTGGTCCCACAGTGTTTGTCAGTCCATTCTAAAAGTGAGAAAAACAAATTACTGGCTTCATCGCAATTCATAGTGGATATTTGTTGTTGGATTATCAAATGTTGATATCATTCTCCCTTTGGGACATGATGTGTAGCTACAAAAAAAATAGTAAGTCACAATTGCATACATAGGTATATGTCTGTGGTAAGAGTTTCTGAGTGCTTGGGGAAAAAGAGGTAGAAAGAAAAGATTGGGTGGCTGTTGGGTATTGTGTGGGGATATTGAGTGTAGCACGTGTTTCATGGGCTTTAAGAATGCCAAAAAATCGCTCTTGCTTGAAAAATAAATGACATTCATCGTTAGATCCTCAATCAGCTTAACCATATTACATTTATAGTGTTGTTTATTTAACATGAGGATCTCAGGCGTTACTTAGCAATTGAACATTGCTCGGATGGAATCCATATGGGCCCCGTTTCAAACATTCAGTTGTTTTGTGTGAGACATTGGGTTTGCCTCCTCCAACGTATAGGACCATTTCAGTGGTTAATGGACGTTAATTGCATACACTGGAGAAAAAACTCCATCAGCATCACCTTACATCATTATACAATACGCCATTTCAGGGCAATATGTCAACTGTAAGGTTTATTGTTTTGAAGATGTTTACACAATCTGAAACTGCCTTTGCTTTGATTAACGTTAATGTTAATTTGTCTTGGTCTGAGCTTCCACCCAGTTTTACATTTGATGTAGATCGATGTCACCTTTTCTGTGATCATCAGCATGCATCTTAGGATTTATCTTCGGTAAAAACGCTGAAACATGAGGGAGAGTTTTAATCATTCTTAAACATTTTCTATCTTTTTCACGATTTTTCTCTCTCTATGTTATATCTGGAAAGGAACACAGTTTTTCATTCTATTGGCAAGTTGCTCAGAATAAATAATTATTTTGGAGCTATCAGAGGTATGAAATTATACTGATGAACCAGTGGGCAGCACAGTGACGCAGTGGTTCCACCTCACCGCAGGGGATGTCCCTGGTTCGTGGCCTTTCCGAGTTGTGTTTGCGTGTTTTCCTCTGGGTTTCCTCTGGGTTTTCTGCCACAGTCTACATGCAGTAGGTTCATCGGAGACCCTATATGCCCAACTGTGTGAATGAGAGAGTGAATGGTTATATGTCTCGATATGTGGCCCTGTGATCAACCGGTGATCGGTCCAGGTTGAACCCACATGAATGTCATCATTCCTGCTTAATCATTGCACATGGAAATCTAAGTAGTTCAAATCTAATATTTAGAATTACCTAAATTATTCTACTTCTAATTCTAACTTTTCCATGTAGCAAATTATCTACTTTCCAAAGCAGAAAAAGTCTGACCTGATAGCGCCTGTTCTTCATGGGAGTGTTTGTCATTGTTTGTGTATATTAAGTCTACAGAAAAGTGTTTCTCTTTCTAAGGCACTAAATAATTTAATTGGAGGGGAGAACTGTTTGTGTACACATAGCGCAACATATTCACGGTCAATGCATTTGTATATTTTAGTGTCTAAAAAAGGCAGGCTCACTTTAAAACCCTATCAATAAGTGTCCATTGTTGTGTCTGGCATTTTGGTCACACAACATTGGTCACACAACATTGTGTCTAACCTGGGGTCCTTATACAGCCCCTATACATGCATAAAAGAAGAGTCAAAGCAAAATGTATATATATATATATATATATATATATATATATATATATACAAACACACACATATACAAACACACACACACACACACACACACACACACACACACACTCACATATTTAAAGATAATTCTCATCACAAAAGCTACAGCTTTTGCTGTCGCTAAAACCAGCTAAAACCTTTCAAAAAGTTGTGATTTTTTTACAGATTTAATTGTCTGAAATAAATACATTTTCGGATTGATAGCAACGGGAATCAATCCATTGATGGGCTACCACATGTTAGATGTTCTGGACGCAAAGCCAAACTGAGTTGGTTTGGACATGTACAGAGGAGGGATGGTAAAGATCTGGTAGAAGGATCTTTTGGTTGAAACAGCAAGTCAGTAGGTCTAGTCTTGTTGCATCAGGAGGTCTAGTCTTGTTGCGCTGCTGTGACAAAAGAATTTCCCTATGGGGATCAAAAAAGTTCTATTCTATTCTATTCTATTCTATTCTATTCTATTCTATTCTATTCTCGCGTGGAAGACTGAAGAGGAGATTTAGGAGTGAGGAGTAAGATTTAGTGAGAGAAGAAAGTGCAGAGGAGATGGTTAGATGGAGGCAGATGATTGGCTTTGACGACCCCTGAAGAGAACAGCCGAACGTTAGGGGAGAAGAATATAGAATTGTTGCCAACCTGTCACTGGAAATTCAGAATACCAGAAACTGTACTTTACACTCCGGAATTCAACCTCACATGTGGCTTTTTCATTTAAAATGAGATGAAACACTGCCGCCGATCTAAAATTAATCTTATTGTTCCGCTCCTGTTCATGTTGTTCCCATCTGAGTTGCATTCATTTTCAAAGGAAATTCCCCTTTCAAAAAGCTGATTCATTTTTCATTATTCATTTAATCATTGAAAAAAAGAAAGATTAATCTTCTTGTAATGTTTTCTAAATGTTGCTTGGTGTTGTTATATGACGTTCATCGCATCATTCATTGTTCATGAAAGCCACATTTTCCAAGTGTTGCTTTGACTGGTCCTTAACTCTGCAAAGCCTTTCCAATCTGGTTTCGTCTTCAGCCAAGAATATCAGAGTGCTCCCCATCATCTGTCAACACTAATTCTTTTCAGCATATTTGTTTGCAGACAGACAGACATGAGGAGGCTTGGTGGTTGAACTTAAGGCCCGGGACATTATTCAATTCCCATCCCATCATGTCTTTTGATTTTTCAATTTTTTGGTGCTTGCCGGGGTATCATTCCCAATAAATTACAATCTGGTAAAATGGATACAAATTCTAGCAATAACTTGTCTCTGTCGTTGTCGTAATATTGTTATATTGTATATTGTGTCAAGCTGCTCCAGCAGCCCACTCGAATGAAAAAGTCCTGACTTCAAAAAGTGGTGTTTGGTTTGTCTTACCGGGCCCCAGTTTTTAAACCACGCAAGCACCACAGATCAAACAAAAGAGTGGGTTTAGCGTGAAGCCGTTTACAAAAGGAACTGAGTTTGAGGACAAATTTGAGTTGCAAACAGCTCTGCAGTCGACTGTACTCTCTAAAACGGGAGATTATTTTAGACCAAAAACGTGGGTCTGCAGTCATAGCAAAAAGGATGTTTATAAAGCTCTTACATGCTTATGTGTTCAACATGACTGAATACATGTGTGTGAAGGAATGGGACCCATGTTGTACGATGAGGTTACAGGAAGTAGAGATAAAGAAGGTGGGGGATTTTAAGTACTTGGGGTCAACAGTCTAGAGCAATGGAAAGTGTGAAGAGGAAGTGAAGAAATATCTAATAGGCTAGAAAGGGTGGAGAAAAGTGTCAGGGCTACTTTGTGTCAGCGATGCTGTCTGATTTAGAGCCAGTCACAATGAGGAAAAAGACAGGAGACTGGAGGCAGCAGAGACAAAGATGTTGAGGTTCTCTTTGGGTGTGTGGGGATAGATAGGATCAGGAAGGAGTCCATCAGAGGGAAAGCATGTATTAGATGTTTTGGAGATAAAGTCAGACTAAGATGGTTTGGACATGTACAGTGGAGGGAGAGTGAAGATCTGGTTAGGAGGATGCTGAAATCAGAGCTGCCAGGTAGGAGGTCAAAAGGAGGATTCATGGATGGAGTGAAAAAGGACATGAAGTAAGTTGGTGTGAGAAAAGAGAATGCAAATAATTGGGTTTGAAGGAGGCAGATGATTGGCTGTAGTGACCCCTGAAGGGAACAGCCGAAAGGAAAAGAAGAAAGAAGAAGACAGCCATATAGATACAGACTCTGTACATATAGTGTAGTACAACAATTTCCTTGAATACAGATTTTTAATCTGACCTTTTCTACTCGCCTTTTCATCTGTGCAGTTCGAAGGCCCAGTCTCCACCTCCCCCGGTGGTTCGCATCATCAACGGCTACATCACAGTGCAGCCTTTCGATCGAGTCTACAACCACTACAACTACCGTAACATTCCCTCAGCCTCTCCATCGACGTCCTCTTCACTCCCCCTCCTCGGTGCAGTGCTCACGGTGATCCAGCAACTGGGGAGAATGTGCCTGTTTTAGATTTTCTGGGGTTCGATAATAATTCAGCCATGTCGAACATTATTTTTTTTCAGTTTTGAGCTCAAATAAAGTGAGGTTGTATCATGAGACTGTTGTGCCACTCAAGAGACAGGGACTATGGAGAAAGGATGTGAAATTAAGACATGGTGTCAGGTAAATAGTACCCTCCATGGATGTCAGCTCAAGTAGTTTATGTTGTCAAGGTCAATAGAGAATTCTATTAAACCAATATGGTTGCTATTACTTGACACAAGTAGCTGAGGCATGATGAAAGGGAAAACTCACAAGCAGGGAAAATCAGTCATCACAGAGAATCTAAGTTGGCTTGTTTTTCAATTTACTTTCAACAGAATGTATGTGTATGCGTGTGTGTGAATGTGTGAAACAGCTCTTAGAAACCATGGCCTTTGAAATCAGAACTTTATCTTTACAGACCTTTATTTATTCTTCCATATCAGAAGAAGTTAACAACAGATTAATGTTGCATTTAAGCCTTTGTCAAGGGAAAAATTGTAAATAATCTTTCTAAATGGTATAGATGTATTTTAGAATAATTAAAGAAAATGATAAAATGTTTTATTAAAACTTTTTTGTTTATATAAATATATAAATAGATATGCAGTATATTTTTGAAAAATAAAACCATGAACTAACCTCCATAGCCAATGTCATGTGTCCCAGTGTAATTATATTTTGAATGTTACAGGGACAGATGATTGGATCGTACTTCATGTATCAGTGTTAATGACCCTCGTCTGTATTGTCCAGTGAAAGGACTTATAATGATGTGTGTACGTGTTATTTCCATATAGAGATCATTTGTTTTATTTATTTAATTGCCATAGTTCTGCGGCAGGTCAGACGTGACATTGCAATGTTGCCTTTTTCTTTTTTACATACATTTTTAAACATTTCTAATGATAATGCATTTTAAACATGTGCAGCAGTCAGATTCCGCATACGGCATGAGATGATTGAAATAGTATTACCATGACAATAAAATATTTATCTAGATTCTGTTTTTGCCATTTATTCTTTGCATTTGATTAGCACGCAGACACACACAAACACACAATTATTGCCGTGCCCTTGACTCCGGGCTCATGACATGTTTATGTGAAGTTAATGTGCTGTGATAAGGCAGCCATTAGAACCTGTTTGATGTGTGGTTGTGTAAGGCCTGCTGCTAACAAGGCAGCTGCTCTTTCGGCATGTTTTAATCCTGCAGGAAACAAACAGGAAACCAGAGCTAAACTATTCTTTAGATGTACAGGAAATGGGACTTAATTGGTTTGCTATATCAACAGGAAAAGAAAGCTAATTGGCCTGTTAGTTTATCCTTCCATTTCATTGTGGCTTCAACAGGAGGTCATTGAGGTCTTCAGCAGAAGCAACGTTTTTTCCGAAGTTGAAAATTAGCATGTGCTAAATACTGGGTCAAAAGAGGAAGATGTAACACACACACACCAAGACATATTTATTTTTTACATTTTTAATCCAGTCCTCCTATGATACACAAGCAGCAATTGATACTCAAAATTGATTCTTCTAGGGGGGAAAAGCATTCTGGGTCTGGTGGTATATCTAATAAATCATGCTGAGCTTGGAAGTAGGAAAGAATGCAAAGGTATATTAATGTTAGACTCTTAATGACCATCACATCTGCTGATCAATTGGCTATGTCAGCACGGTTAAATTTGGAAATATTCAAATGGACATATGGCATGGATAAAACCCCTGCTCTGTGATTATGTGGTAAAAATAAAATGCATACATCAACTGACACACTGATTAAAGTCACGAAGGAGGATCAAGGCATAAACCAAAACATTAAACGCACATCATAACCAGTTTGTGCAAAGCACAACACTTAAAAGGAAAAAAACAATTCATTGGGTGATTCATTCCGTAAAAGGATTTACAAACACAGAGGCCGTCACTTGGCTAATTGTATCCTCAAGAGCAATTGCTGAAAGGTATAATTGCTATCAGGAACAACAAAAAGATTGCACATTTCAAGTCCAAAATAGAAACGTTTAATGGATCTGATAATAGAATGGAACCATAAGATGATGGAAAGAAAAAGAACGACGTCAGACCCTAGCAACCCAGATCTGACAGTTTTTTCGTGAAATATCCAGTCTGAAGGTATTTTTAACTTCTCATGCAGCACTGATTAATATTTAAGGGAGTTCTAAAACCTGGATGTTGAAAACTGGTGAAAAGTGAAGTAAAACTAAGAGAAACCTGGTTGAGGGGTGATCACATTGTGTTTCTGCCCCTGAGTAACAGCAGAGGTTCCCATTCTGCGGTAAAGAGTAGAGGCTAAACACTCGTTCACTTTCCCTCTTTCCCCCTTCACACACAAACACACACACAAGCACGCACACCGGCACACTTACGCGCACACACACACACACACACACACACACACACACACACACGCACACACACACACACATGATCATAAAACACAATTAACTTGATCCATAGTAAAATACAATATCCCTCTAAGTTGTACAAAATAGGGGATGTTAAAGAAAGTCGGATTGGTGTCTTGAGGGATTTAACTAAATCAGTCACCTGAGTTTGAAGAGTTCTTCTCTCATACGCAATGCAAGATTAACCTTTAACAGGGTTCAGACCGTGCTGAAGGCAATAACAAAGTGAAAGTAGTTGTTGAAGGTCTGAATGAACATGACGTGGAGGAGAGCTGGGATGTAAATTGAAGTTTGGTCACAACACCCCCATCCCAAAAGAACATCTGTTCACAGTATGTAAGGGAACAATTTGAAGTAAGTCATACTTCATTTTTGACAACCATTTGTGGATAATTGAAAATCACCAGTTTCCACCTCTCAGGAAGATGGTCTCTGGTTCAATTATGACAAAGGGGCTTTCTGTGTGGAGTTTTCATGTTCACCCTGTGTCTGCATTGGTTTTCTCCTGGTTCCATGGTTTCCCCCCAAAACATGTTGTAGGTTAATTCTAAATTGCCCAGAAATGGGAAAGAGAAGGTGAAAGGCATATGTCCCAATATGATGGGCGAATGAAAAAGAGAATGGTTTGTTTATATGTGGCCCCAATGAATGACAGCTGGGATGACCCCTGGACCCCTAAGGATAGCCACTAGTTATAGGTTATGAATGAATGAATGAATGAATGAATGAATGAATGAATGAAAATGATCCTTATAGAGAAATAACATTTTGAATAGTTGAAAAAATAGGGTTTGTTTTCATAGATTTATCGGGTTGCGGGGGCAAGGGGTTGTGTGTCATTGAAAATCATTATTATTTCATGCTGAAAAATACACATACATTATGGATTATCTGTGATTACCATGTGCCGCATAAACACCCAGTCAGTAAATTAGATGAGGTCTCATGTTATATTCTAATTTAAAACACCAATACCAGTTACATAAATAATTCACCAAGTAATCTAGGAGTGGTTGAAACACTGAAACGAAATGTTGACTAGAAATGGGTACGAAGAATGGGAACCATGGGTGACCATGGGTGATACATGAGAAGATGAATCAAATGCCACAATTAAGGTCTAAGTCTAACATATTGATATGTTGATGTGAGTAAATGTATCATTTCAAATAAAATTTATAAAAAAGAACACAACAAACAAACCTCAACCACATTTCCTTCACCGCGGCAGAAAATAGAGTTCAGTGACTCGGATCTGATCTCATTATGTATTAAGCAAGATTATAGGGAGTGATTAGCAGATGATGGTGCTGAGGTGGAGGTGGGTCTGAATAATAAGATGTGATACCGGGCCATGAGAGGCATTAAGAGGCACAAGGGAGAGAGGGTAAATGCATTTTAAATTAGCTACCAAATTTAGGAAGGTGTACTTGGGGCAACTGACATGTAAAATAACTTATTAACTAACTAAAAAGTAAATATATGTCAAAAAAAGAATATGAGAAGAAATTTAAAGTTTTGCAGTTCCAAGGGACATTCAAGTAGGCATATTTTTAGACAGAATCAAGCAGAATGTAGTATCCCTGGTATACTATAAAGTAAGATGAAGAAAATACTATGTATGAGTATAGTAACTTTCTATTCCAAATTATGTAATGTATCACAAACAACAAAGAGTTACTTTAAAAAAAAAAAGAATGTATTATTAAATCAGAGCATCAACTAGAAGGAGAGGCCTCATGCCTAAGTGAGTGCTATTACAGAAGCAACAATGAAATAAATATATTACTATTTTGTCATGTTGAAACAATTGTATACAAATAGAAACCTAGTAAATGTTATACATTCTCATATATGATGGTTTATATTTATGTATTTTGTTATCACAGCGGACTCTGCATGAATAAGCAGAGTAACATCTCCAATATTCAAAGTCAGAATTTGTTGTAGCATCTGGGCAGAGAACGCAGAGTCTCTGGGAATTTAAAGAGGAAGTTGAAGTAGATATTATGCTCTTTATGATTTGCTGGGGATCATTATAGTAGAAATGTGTAGGATGCTTCTCACTGTCCAAAAAAATAAAGATATCCAGCTGGTGTTGGAACGCTAAATTTGCAGAGGCAGATGTGTCAGTTCGCTTCAGCAAGAGGGATGCAATGACATCTGGTAAATGAAGATGTACCAGGAACATCCTTCATGTAGGGAATTAGATTAGGGGAAAGAGGTACTTGTGGCGCCGCCGGTGGTCGATGAAAATGATGCGATGTAGCAAAAGATGGAGTGAAGTCCATGGTGATATGAAGATTGCAGAGGGAGTTATTCTTTTGATGGAGGACTGCTTTGTGTTTTCAGTTTGGATTTGGATTGGTAACAGTGTTATTTATATTGCCACAGGTGGTAACTGAAACGGTACGACAACAATAATTATGGTCTGTAATCTATTTTGGATGTTGAATTCAGGGTGGCTTTGCCAAACAAGAATATCAATTTTCCTAGAATCGTTTTCCTAGTGTGTATCCCATGTGGCTGTGGGGTCAGCAGTTCTTTAGATTTATCCAGAATTGATAGACCGCCACAGAAATTAGAAGCTACTGGAGAATAGGAAAATTTGGATGGTGCCTCCAGACCATAACGCCTAGGTGGTGGTTGCTGTCAGAACAAATCCAACTCAAACTCAAATAAAAAAAAAAAGTGAATCATTCATAATCAGAATGTCAAAGTAAACATTTGTGAGGATTGATGAGGAAATGGTTGAGGGTAAGGGCTAAAATCACCGCTCCTAACTTTTCTTCCATTATCACCAGAATGCTGCTGCTATAAAGAACATCCCTGTGGTGTCTTTTAAAGGAAAGGCCACAATGCGACACATGATTGCGGTGTTTCGCTGACTCCTTAGTGTTTAAACACTGTGGCAGGGTGTCTGACGCTCACCCCTAGAGGTCTCCCAGCTTTATGACTATAATCATAATATCCCACCTTACAGGTCTAAACTCTTCCCCCAAGATTCCTCTCCCTTCCCTGAAGCAGAGAAAGTGAACCTTCAAGCGCTTTGAGGATTAATTTACCTCAGCTCTTGTCCTTGTGTGACCTGAAACATCACAGCGCCGGTGGAGCAGTCAGAGAGGTCCAACACCAACCAAAAGGTATGTCCTGATGCTTTCTTTTCAGGCTGTTAGTCCACCCGTTCAATATAATTTCCATGTGGAAAATTATTGACTACAAACGGAGAAATCAGCCCTCGATGAGCTGGGGGGCTGGTTTGAAATCACCATTGACCTGTTGATTGCATGGGCTGACCAGGAGCTTGGCCAACAATCAAGGAGGACACTGCATTTCATCCATTCAAGGGCTATTATGGGACACAATTGTAGACCAGACTGTGAAAAACCCATTTGAGCACTGGGTGCAAACAAATGGGCTGTTTGTCCATCAATTGGCCCCTACCAAGGCTTCCTTTCAAATGTTGAAATTTGAGAAACTTGAAAATCAACATTCCACATGCCCCATCACAAATCCTTGACACTCAAGTTGACATTGTTGCCATCACAGTCTGCGCTCCAAGCAAAGCTTCTCTTTGGTCTCCCGCTGGTCTTCTCCCCCTTTGAAATGTAATGTATCATCTTGCTGCGACCTTCAGATAATTTACATTGAATCAGATTCCTTGTCGCTCCAGGTACTTTCCCGCCATGTGCTTAAAACACATATGATGAACAAACTCTAGGTTTACAGTCTGCCAGCATGTAGGTATTTATCCTTTTTATTCATTCATCCATTATCTATATTACTTATACAGCACCCAGGGTCGTGGGGGTACTGTACCCCATCACTAGCATTGGGCCAGAAAGTGGTTGCCAATCAATCACATGGCCAGATATAGAGACATAAACATTCACTCTCTCATACATACATCTTGACAATTTAGGGTGTCCAATGAATCTACTGCATGTTTTTAGGAGGAAAGTCATGCAGAAATGGGGAGAAGCAGTAACCACTGTGCCACCATGCCACCCATTTATTCCTTGTATTTTCTATGAAATTGTTTCAGGCATATATGAGGTATAATTAGTCAGTTTTCATGTCATAAAGGGCCCTAGTTCATGATTACTATTAATTACAGTAGTACATGTGAATATGCATAGCAGAGTCATGAATGACAGAATAATTTGAAATATGCGTTCTACATAAGATTAACATCCCAAATAATGTCAACTCTCCATGCCAATTAACTAAAAGAAAAGTCAATATATTCTGAATATTTAAAAATCAACACTTTCTGCTCTTTAAGTGTTCACTCTGTACAATGTCAAACAAAAGAATTTGTTTCAGCTTCAACGACAGTGAATTATCTATTAGTCACAGGATCCTGTTTCAGGATCGTGTTATTGATAAAAGATGCTCAGTTTTGGATCAAAACTTGGAGCATCACGTGTGCTCAAACACACCAAATACACACCCACATCCACACACACACGGACCCTTGAAACGAAATGACTTCTGCTTACCTTATTTTCCACTCAGCTTCAGCTCTTATGTGAAGAGTTTTCGGTTTACTCAGCGAGCATATACTTTTTATCCCCTGGAGGGAAGCATGTACTCACCATGTGGCTATGTTACACAGAATTATCTCCCCGGATCAGTATTGCAAGTGAATACACACATAAAAGACAAAAGTACGTGTCCAAGGTGCCTTTCGCATCATGTTGCTGAGTCCAAGTGGATCATGTAGAGCTTCTGAGTGGTTTTGGGTGGTGTCACATTGTGATGTCGCAGGTTACAAGGTTATAATGTGCTGCCTGATCTAATATCATCAACCCCTCTCGAGCCTGAAGAGCTGATTCAACTTTGTCGATGCAGCCTGCCGTAAAACATCAAAGAATTTTAATAGTTCTGATTTATATATTTATTTCTCAATCCTTCTACTTTAATAATCTCGAATATTCCTGGTCTTAAGCAAGGCTTCACCTGATCCATGGAAACATTGACCACCAAAGTGGAAAACAAAAGGATTCTAGAGGTGCCTAAAAATGTTTTAAAGATACTGTAAATCGCCAATTTTAAACTGGCTTGGTTATAGTTTCTTTTCTTGCTTGTTTTGATGTATAAAAATATCAATAAAATACAATTATTGCTACAACATTATTATTTTTCCTGGACTGATTTGTGAGAAGAAGAAAAGATAGCAGTGATTGTATATAAGATATCTGAATTTGACAATAGGACAATTCAAATTAGAATTATACACACATACATACATTTATATATCTATTTATATCCTATTTGAGCACATGTCAAATATAATAGAAATCAACTCTTTCTCTGAATCCAGATCTTTTTGTGTAAAATGTGTAATGCTGCCCTCTGCCTGTCATCTGCCAAACACTTCTAGATATGGACACCTTTCTTTAAAAAGTTGGTATGTGGAAGACTTGTATCAATAGAATATGATGAAAATACTGAAAATATGCTAGCGGTAGTAAAAATGAATTTCACATTAATATAGAATGTAATGATGTAGACATCAATCACATATTTAAGATAATATTGAATGTATACCACTTGGAAAAACCTCCCTGAAAATCAGCTGAAAGTCATGATTGAAATAAAAAACAATAGTCATCTGGATATTTCGTATCACAGGGACGTAGCATTGTGGGTTAAAACTATATGCTTCTGCTGAGTCTGGTCATTTGTAATTTGAAAATGCTTGCAGCTAATCTTGTTTTGTTGCAGCCAGTTCAAATGATACCGTAGGCTACTTTAGTACTGTATTCATACTGAAAGTATTTTTTTTAATCAGGTGTTTTTTTTGTGTGTATAGGTTAACTTTCAAGCAGGACATGTACAGAGGAGGGATATTGAAGATCTGGGTAAAAAGAGGTAGGAACTGCCAGTCAGGAGGCCTAGAGGAAGACTAAAAGTGGAGATTTATGGATGGAGTGAATGAGGGCTTGAGGTTAGTTGGTGCGAGAGAGGAGGATGCAGAGGAGAGGGTGAGATGGAGGAAAGTGATTGGCTCTTGCAAACCTTGAAAGGAAAAATCAAATGGACAAGAAGAAGGTCTTCTCTATGTTTTTATTTTATTCAGAAAAACCTGTCATAACAGATTAATTCTATTTTATTTTTTGTATCTAAAGTGAAGCAATTGGTGTGAAACATTCCATGACCATGCTATGGCATTTGATTGATTAAATATTGAGAGAAACTTTTGTGTATTTATTTACTTTTGTTTGACAATTTATAATTCATTAGAGTATTTTCACCGTTACCACTAAACAGACCAAAGGGTTGAATCATGGTGTAAACACAAATAGCTTATATGGTCAGCTGACAGTCAGACTCAAAAGAAGAGGCCTTTTGGTCCAATTCTACTTGAGCAGTGATCTGCATTAATCAAGCCCTCATCTCCAAATGTCTACTTAAAATGGACCAAAAAACAATTCCATTCTATCTTCTGTCCGAACAAACCCGATACCCGATGTAACCTCTTGCTTATGGAGGTTACGTCACAATGTTATAGCAGCATGCCATCATCGAGCGTGAAGCATAAATACAGCTTTTAAAGGATGTCAATCGGGGCCGCTTAATCACAACATTGAGCCAGCAGGAAACACAGAACTGAGAGTGTCACATGCTCCCTCTGGGTTGAATGAAGGGAGCGCCCAATACCTAGCCCCATGTACCAAATAAAGCATTTTACTTCCACATGCAAGTTACAAGGTTACAGGGTAACTTTCAGGATATGATTCACAAAACACTAAACAAAATAGAAAGACTACTATAGTACAAGGCAGAATTATTATAAAGTTTATCAACTATTCATATATATGTTCTTCTTCTCCTTTCAGCTGTTGCCTTCAGGGGTTACCACAGCAATCACCGGCCTGCATTTAACCCTCCTCTGCCTCCTCCTCTCTCACACCAACTAACTTCATGACCTCCATCGTTACATCAATAAATCTCCTCTTCCCCTAGGCTACTTTTATACTGAGAAAGTTTAATATTTCTTCCCTTCTTTGCACTGTAATTCAAGAATTGCATACACACACACACACACACACACACACACACACACACACACACATACAAAGAAACATTTTAAGCAGACAATCAACGGAAATATCTCCAACTTCAGGGAGTAAATAGATGTTTCAGAAGGCAATGTTAAGTTTATGCAACTGCAATTTTAAAAAAAAAGTGAAAATGCACTCCTCCGCCAAACCAGACTTTGGCATACACTCCTGTTGTTTGTTTCAAACTGCAAGAGCATGTCGTGGAGGCCTTGATTGAACATACGCTCCCCCCCTTTTTAACAGATTTTTTACCTGTGTTGTAAAAGTACGGGCTACAACCAATTGTGATTTGTTTGAATCATAATCATATTTTGTAACGTTTAACTGCCAGTATAACCATCAATTTGAGATCTTTTTTTATTATTATACACACTTACATCACCATGAGAAGAGGATCTCTAAATGTTTGTATGCCCAACTTTATTAAGAGTTCAGTGCACTACTGTAACATCGTGGTTTTAGGTGAGCTTATATTAAGAAATAATAGCTCCAAAATTTACAATTTATTTGACGCGGCATATCAAATGCTCAAGAACACCGTACAGACATATACACAAAATTTAGATCCAAAGAAACAATTGAAACAAAACAATAAAAGTGATGACACATTTAAAAAAAAACAAAAAAACATATGCACATACATATATTCACATACGCACATACACACGTATACATATATAAAATATATACACACACGTTCACATAAATAACTAAAAGTGACAGCAGCTGCCATCAGGTGGAATTGGCTTCTTTAAACAGATGGGTTATGAGTAGTGATTTGAAGTGAGGAAATGAATGGGTGTTCCTGAGTTTGGGTGGTAGTTAATTCCAGAGACAGGGAGCAGAGTAGCTGAATGGTAGTTAGACAGGCAGAGAGGGAGCGGGAGAGGGTTGGAACATGGATGAGGTCGGATAGATACGGGGGGCAAGGCTGTGGATGTGCTTGAATGTTAGCGGAAGGATATTGACTTGAATACGGAACTGAACCAGGAGCCAGTGGAGCTGTTGGAGGACAGGAGTGTTGTGGTGGAGGGAGGGAGTTCAACTGATGATACGGGCTGGTGAGTTTAGGACCCGTTGAAGTTTATGGGGGGATTTGTGAGGGAGGCCAAGGAGAGAGAGTTGCAGTAGTCCAGATGGGAGATGACGAGTTTGTGGACAAGGATGGCAGGAGTGTGGGGGGTGAGAAAAAAGGCAGACACTATTAATGTTACATAGGTGTAAATAGGCAGACTCTTTACCTGGGGGGACAGTGAGACACAGGAGTTATCCATGGTGAGAGAAAAGCTGTTGGTTTATGAAACGGTGGATTTCGGTTTTTTTTACTGTTTAATTCGTGGAAGTTTAGGGTGAACCAGGTTTTTATTTTGGAGATGCTATCAGTGAGTGAGGTGGGTGGGAGAGTGAACAAAGGTTTTGTAGTGAGATAGAGCTGAGTGCTGTCTGCGTAGCAGTGGAATTGAATGATGGTTTTGCGGAAGATGTTGCTGAGGGGAAGAGGGCAGATGATGAAGAGGAGGGGCCCCAGGAGAGAGCCCTGGGGCACACCTGTTGTGACAGGGGAAGGGATGGTTTTGAAGGACTAAAGGTAAATTAACTGATTGTGGCCAGAGAGGTAAGACATTAACCATCTAGTGGAGTGTGGGTGATGCCAATGGACAATAGCCTGGTGGGTGATGTGACATATAGCATTGAAGGCTGTGTTCAGGTCAAGGAGAATGAGAATGGTAAGGATTCCAGAATCAGCTGCCATAACGAGGTTGTTGGTGATTTCAATGAGAGATATTTCAGTGCTATGGAGTGAGCGGAAACCTAACTGGAACTGTTCATACAAGTTATTATGAGATAGAAGAGAGTGGAATTTGGAGGCAACTGTTTTTAAGTATTAAAGTTTCATTAAAAAAGAAAGGAAATTTTGCTATTTCTGGCTGGAGTTTGCTGGGGAGTAAACTCCCACATGTAGGAGAGGTAATTTATCCAATGGTCATTTACACCCATGCGGGTACGGAGACCTTGCTCAATTTCTTGGTGTATTTCGACTGTTAAGACTCACTGCTACTTTCCTCACCTGCACTTTTAATGGGACTTTCATTGACCTCAGGCCTTGAATGAACATGTTCTTTCTCAGAATTAGGAATGCATGAGCCCCATGGTCCAAAAGTTGTTGATTTTTACAATTGCTTGGTGAAAAGGATTCATCTGTCTGTTTGTTTTATTGTAGCCAGTGCTATTTCTTCAACAAATATTCTTGATGGGTTTGTAATATTGTGGGAAAATATGCGCATAGAAAATAAAATGAAAATCCCTAGAAAAATTACCAAACCATGACCTAAAGTAATGATAAAAAAAGAGCTGAAAAGAAAAGAAATAATTGAAACACTCAAATGACAGAAGAGAGAAGAGACATGCAATGAGTCTTGGACCTAGCTGAGGATTGGCCAGAACTTAATAGGTCAGTGAAAATGGACATAAAAGTTTTTGGGTTCATTTCTATATACAGGTATGTGTTGTTTTATATATTCTGTCAAGAAAAAAAATTGAAAGTCATGGAGATTGTTTTGCAATTGGGCTTATATGGGGCTTGGCTGGGTGTTTATCATATATTCTCCTCATTTGTAAATCCATGTCATTTCAGCCAATGAAATGTGAAAATGTACAATATACTCAGAGCTTCAGTCACGGCTTCTGTAAACGGACATGACTTGTTATTTGAATCTTCTATATTTCTGAGAAATTGAACAGAATGTGTAAATTGATCCATCAACCAGACAGCTGATTAATTTACATCCTGACTGATAATTTATAATCACACCTGACTTCATTACGCAATTTGCAAGTAAGCATGGTTTGTGTCTTTTGTCAAAACCAAATGGATTGTTATTTTTAACTTACAGCAATACACTTCTACAGGAGTAATTCCTGTTGCTCCTCTGCCAGAAAAAACAAATATTTCTGTCCCTGTCCATGTTCAAAGAAAGTTATTATTTTATAAAAACAAAATGATATCTAGCTATCTGACATCCATTGTTTTGGTCCAAGTTGGTGCGAATTTCATTTTGACTATTCATTTTGTTATTTTAGAGGGACCAGCGAAGTGCACGGAAGAAATTTACGACTTTCTTATCACTACCAAAACTGCCTCAGTTTACTCAAAACAAATTCGATGTTACCATATTTGTTTATTGGATCGCAGGACTCATCCACCAGTAGATGTGCAATGTCTGAATTGGATGGATTTATTTTAAAATGTAAAGGGGCCCTCAGAACAGTTCACTCGTGCTTTGGATTGCACATAACAATGCCAAGTGTGAATCTGGTGTAATGTGATAATGCTCTCCTTATATGTGGCTGTGCATGGGTATGTAACTATGGCGGATATTGTTATTACACCTTTGGTGATCATACAGTGACTATTCAGTCAATAACTGTCTGTCACAGAGGTTCTCCAGATTGATCAGGCTTGACTTGGACCAACCAAGTAATTCCATTTCCCTTCATCAATATTGGGTGTGCACTGCCTATATTTAGGCCCTGGCAGGATGTGTCCTTTGCTGACCCATTGTCTCCCTCTCAGTATGTGGAAAGTATCATCCCATGCCTAGGGCAATGTGACTTACTCTGCCCTGTTCATATCCCCTGTTTTATGAGTGATTGTTGCAAAGTTATTTCAGTTCCCCTTTCCATTCTTGCTAATTGGCATTAGACATTTTTCCTCTCTGTTGTTCCTGAGCATTTTTATTCATTGTAGCAATTTTTTGCTCTCTCCTTGTCATCGCTTTGTGAATAATTATCAGATTCAGAACCCCAATCCTATATTTAGTCCGCAGTTGCATCAACCCTGCCTCAACTGATAATCCAGTAATGCTGTCATAAAAGAAAAAAATGGTATGCTCCTCTTTGGTTATTTGTGCAGGAGAAAACTGATGTTGCTTTATCAGTTTCTCATGATAGAATCATTTCCTTTACATGGTGTGTCATCTTCAAAACAATTTACTGTCCAATGCAATCAGTATCACAAATGGACAGAAACAGATTAATCTAAAACAGCACAGATGTTGCAGTGGAGCAGGAAAGTAAATAACGTAGGGCAGAAATGGTCAAGTGCCACGACTGATTAGTCTTGCTTATCCTGAAGCTAGTATGAGAGTAACATTAGGTTGCTTTCTGATGATAGTCGAGCATTCGGTTTCCAAGGTCCTCTTCTGAAGAGAAAAGCTTATTGTTAGGCCAGCCCCTAGCTCTGCTGGCATTGGTTTACTCTGCCTAAGAATATCCCATGATGCATTTCTCTCATTCCACCCACTCTCCCTATCCTGTCTGCACTCATGCCCCTTCATCAATGTAGCATAGTAACCTCATATCTTCTCCCAAGTCCTTGGGCTCTCTAATTTTGCAGGATCCCAGGGGGGCATGGCATGATCTACTGCAGCATCTCACCAGGCGCCCACCATTGTTATTTATTTTTTGAATATTATCACCATGTAATGTCAGCTGTTATCATAAGAGAGGAATGAAGGTTAGCCACAGCAAGACAGAATACATTTGTGTGAATGACGAGGACCCAAATGGAATGTTGAGGATACAGGGAGTAGAGATAAAAAAGGTGGAGCATTTTAAGTGCTTAGGGTTCAAAATCCAGAGCAATAGAGAGAGTGTGGAGAACAGGTGAAGAAACACTTTCAGACTGTTTGGAATGGGTGGAGAAAGAAAAATAAAAAAAAAGGTGTACAAGACAGGGATGCTGTACACTTTTTAAGAGTTTGGCATTGTGGAACTGTCAGGAAGCAGAGCTGATTTATGGATGTAGTGAAAGAGGACGTGGATATAGTTAGAGTGAGAGAAAGTGATACAGAGAAAAGGGTTAGATGGAGGAGGTTCATTCACTGTGGTGAATGACTGGTCCCAAATGTTGAACAAGTAGCCCCATGTATTTTAAATTCCAAGAGTACCTAAGAAAAAAAAAACAATTCAAGTAGAGCTGTTGGTGTCAACAGCCTCACAAAAAAAACAAAAAAACAAACCAACAATTCCTCTTAAGGGTACATCGCCTCCTCCCCTCCACCAATCGGTTCCTGAAAGATGGATGGATTAAAGCCCAGTATGAAATTCAGAGTCATTTTTCAGGCTCTCAAAACACTTTGCGTGAAGTATCTCTAAATTCCCTTTTTGCCTTACCTCAGGTTCTGTCACAGCAACTGGAGATAACATTACTTAATAAAAAAAAAACACCTGCAGACAATTCCTCATCTACACCACATACATTTTCAACCACAGCCTGCAAAAATGTAGCAAAAATCCCAAAAGTCTTGAAATGAAATTTTCACCAAAGTTCTAAAACCACTTGAAAATGCATGGTGAGCAGGCCAGAGGTTCCCAGCTATTTTTGGGGAAGCTCAATCTCTACTATCTCACCCCTGCAACTGGGGCTCGCAGGCACATACACTGCAGAGTTCTGTAAGAAAGGGTCTCAAAAGACACAAACATTGTTCCTGTAATTAGCTTTGAATTTGAAAATTCATTCAGGCCCAAACCTTATTCCGGGTGACAGAAAGATCATCAAAATTCTCCTTGAGGTGAAGCCATGTAAACTGGTCATATTAGAAATGGAATTGAACCAAGACGCGCACCCAATTTTATGAAATTGTTTCCCATTAAAGGAGATGGGCTGGATTTGTTTATTTAGCTGGCATTTAAATTGATAACCCACCAGTCGACAATGCCCTCTTCGCTTTTCGGACCCCGGAAGTAAAAATGGAATGAAAATCATGTGTTGATACTAGAAAGTGGAAAATATACCAGGGCATGAATCCAATTTCTTTGATGGGTTCCTCTTTATATGATTACTATAGATAGGAAAAAATTTGAACCAAATTGTTTAGGAATGAGAGTAACTCAAAACTTTTTTAGGCCAATCTTTTTTTTCAACGTTCATCTCCCTGCCAGATATCAGTGTGTTGAAAGTCCTGGTTGTTTATTCTCCATTAATTCCGCCTTCTTCTTTTGTGTTTGGCCTTACAAAGAACTTTCATTTCAGAGGAAGAATATCAAAGGAAGTGCCAGAAAAAATAACGAAAAATGATTATGATAGTAACATGGTATGATGCAAATGAACGCAGCCTCAGGGCGGCACGGGCCACTGTCTCCCTGAGCCGGTCCCAAGCCCAGATAAATGCATAGAGTTGCGTCAGGAAGGGCATCCGTTGTAAAACTTTTTGCCAAAAACAAATATGCGAATCAAACCAATGAATCTCATACCGGATTGGTCGAGGCCCGGGTTAACAACGACTGCCATTAGTGCCAATAACCTACAGGATACCAGTGGAAATTGAGCTACTATGGGCCAAAGAAGGAGAGGAGGCAGGCGTGTTCAGAAGCAGAGAGAGGAAGAAAGGCAGAAGTCTGGGACTTAGAGTAGGGACTTTGAATATTGGGATGATGACAGGAAAAGGTAGAGAGTTGGTTGACATGATGTAGAGAAGGAGGGTGGATATACTGTGTCCCCAGGTGAGTAGGTGGAAAGGTAGTAAGGCGAGAAGCTTGGGAGCAGGTTTTAAGTTGTACTATCATGATACTGACAGGAAGAGAAATGGAGTAGGAGTTATCTTGAGGGAGGAGTTTGTTAGGAATGTTCTGGAGGTGAAAAGAATGTCAGATAGACTTATGAGTCTGAAACTGGAAATTGAAGGTGGAATACTCAATGTTGTCAGTGACTATGCCCCACAGGTAAGATGTGAGTTAGAGGAGAAGGAGAAGTTCTGGAATGAGTTAGATGAAGTGATGCAGAATCTCCTCAGAGATAGGAGAGTGGTAATTGGGGCAGACTGTAATGGACATGTTGGTGCAGGCAGTAGAGGTGATGAGGAAGTGATGGGCAGGTTTGGTATCCAGAATAGGAACGCAGAGGGACAGATGGTGATAGACTTTGAAAAAAGGATGGAAATGGCTGTAGTGAATAATTTTTTTTCCAGAAAAGACAGGAACATAGGGTAACTTATAAGCTCTGTGTGGTAGGGGAGAGCTTCCAGATGACAAGACAACTACAGCTAATGTGATCAGGGAGACAGGTAGGAGAGTACTTGGTGTGTCGTCTGGAAGGAAAGTAGAAAGGAGACCTGGTGGTGGAATGAGGAATTGCAGGAGTAAATACAGAGAAAGTGGTTAGCAAAGAAGAAGTGGGACACTGAGGGGACTGAAGAGACAGGAGTACAGAGAGATGTAACATAAGGTAAAGACAGAGGTAGCAAAGGCAAAACAAAGGGCATATGATGACTTGTATGCTCAGTTGAACAGTAAGGAGGGAGAGGAGGATTTATACAGGTTGGCAAAACAGAGAGATAGAGACAGAGAGGATGTACAACAGGTGATTATGGATCGAGAGGGAACTATATTGAAAGATGCTAGAAGAGTGATGAAAGAGGGAAATTATACTTTGAAGAGTTGATGAGGAGCAGAAGTCAGCATTTGTGAGGAGGAGTATGGCTTCATCCCTAAAAAGAGTACTACAGATGAAGTATTTGCTTTGAGAATGCTAATAGAGAAGTACAGAGAAGGTCAGAGGGAGCAACATTGTGCTTTTGTAGACCTAGAAAAAGCATATGGCTGGGTGCCGTGAGAGGAACTCTTGTATTGTATGGGGAAGTCTGGAGTGGCAGAGAAGTATGTTAGACTGGTGCAGGACATGTATGCTTGCTGTGAGACAGTGGTGAGGTGTGCTGTAGGTGTAACAGAGAAGTTAATGGTGAAGGTGGGACTTCATCAGGGATCAACTCTGAGCCCCTTCTTGTTTGCAGTGGTGATGGCAGGCTGACAGATGAGGTTAGATAGGAATCTCCATGGACCATGATGTTTGCAGATGATATTGTAATCTGTAGTGAGAGAAGGGAACAGGTTGAGGAACATCTTGAGAGGTGGAGTTATGCTCTGGAAAGGAGAAGGATTGAAAGTTAGTCGCAGCAGGACAGAATGTATGAGTGTGAATGAGAGGAACCCAGGTGGAATGATGATGCTACAGGGAATTGAGGTCAAGAAATTGGAGAATTTCCGGTACTTAGGGCCAACAGTCCAGAGAAACAGAGAATAAGAAAAGGGTATGAAGTTAGTTGATGTGAGATAGAAGGATACAGAGAATAGGGTTATATTGGAGAAGATTGATTCGCTGTGGCTACCTGAAGGGAAAGAAGAAGAAGACGTATGATACAAATGAATATGTTCAATTATACAATGTCTAGTTTAGACTTGTGAATTCAAACCCAAACTCAATTACTCAGATGAATGGGCTTGAAGTTCTATGCTTTTGTTTTTTTGGACTGACTTGAGTTTTCACCTGTCCCTTATCATTTAATTAGTCTTGGCTGTCTCTGCCCTGTTACCAATCAACTCCCTATTCAACCTTTTGTTATGCCACCTGCTTCTCAATGTCTCGTAGGACTGCTGAAGTGTAGCTCCATTGTTCCTTCCTGTTTCTGATTTATCTGCTTTTCTGTGGAATGTTAAGTCAATCATCTGTTGAGTTTATAAAGTACTTCTATTCAGTTCACTTAGCACATCCATGTGGCCAAAGAATACTGAAAACTGTTGTTGCACGTGACAGCGTAAGTTACAGTGTTACTCTGTATCATAAGGAGAATAAATAGTGGTCTAAACATTTTTTTGAAATACCTTTACTAAAACTTCTCCTCCTGTGAGAATGTTACTCAAAATATTTCTATTTGTTTCATTGTGAATTGTGGGTGCAAATACTTATGATATCTCTGAAATATTAAATTCATGATTAAATTTTTTTAACCATTGACCAATTGTTCACTTTTTAAGTTAAGCATCCCCAATTGAATTTCTTGTGTTAGTATTATGTTTCAGTACTGTTATTCTCTACTGTATTATCCTGTACTGGAAAGCAGTTCATCAAAATTTGTGTACTATCTTATTTCAATGTTTTATGTACTACCCTGTCAGGTTAGGCCTGCAGTGGCAGATAGCACCTGTAAGCTGACAGCGGGAGACTCAACCACAATTTTTGAGCTCCCACGTCCACTGCTTTCTTCTCTGCAGGTAAAACTCCAATGCCCCATTAAATTCTCAAAAAGAATCACAACACTGTGTCCCGGGATGTGTACAAAGTCAATGGCACAAGTAGTTTACATCTTTTGTGATGTTTCCTGTAGAGAGAAAAAGAAACCAGTGGCAGAATCTTGAACTATGCTGCTTAACTGAATTGTATCACCAACTGTGATACAATTCAACGTATTACCAGCTGCGGTACAATTTATTGTGTTACTAACTGTGATACAATTCATTGTGTGTTTGGCTTGAGCTGGTAATAACTGCAGTACAGCTTATCTCTCCTTCACTGACATATCCTCTTAAGGCTGCCTTGAAATTTATCATGTGTTTTCACAGGGGCTTTTCATGGGTTTCACTTGAATGAACATGCTCTTTTTCAGACTGTGGGTACTGTTTAACCATTGTGACTGATTTATCTCTTATATATTATGTATTATCAACACAGAATTGTATCCCAATATTACTGATTCACAAAATTTTTGATGTTGCTCTGAACTAATAGTCGTGTGTAAACATCAGTTGATGTCAAGTGAAAAGTAAAAGAAGTAAAAAATCGCATACATATGTACAAAAAATGTTTGATGCCTTGCATGTTTTTTAGTCAAAGTTTTGGTGTCCTGCTGCCATGACACCAGCACCCCAACTGTGCCTCATAAATAGGGAAGCAACATGCTGATCAGCAGACATATAAAAAACAAGCAACAAGGCCAAATATTATTGGACAGATTGTTCGCTTTACCCAAATGCAGTAGCCCAACGAAGCCACTAAACAGGCAGGCCGCTAAAAGCCCACCACATGGAATTCAGCCTAACCCACCAACATCACTATAGTAACTATATGTTAACCATCATGTTACTCTCGTCTCAAGACCAAGCAAACAGGTCAAATTACAGTCTGCTATGTAATGCCAGTCCCCAAACTCCCGCTGACTGTCTGGAAAAATGTAGTCCCGGCCTTCCCATCTCAAACCAACATGCACTTGCCCAGAACCACTCTACCACTTCAAAGCTATCCATGCCCAAACCTCAGAGCAATGCAGAATGCACAGCGGCTTTCTCGAAAAAATCTCCCCACATCCAATTACCCCACTCCAGCTGTCAATCCTAACGTGGAGGCTTTCTTTGGCTATGTATACTCTGCCTCCATGCCCAAGTCTCCATGCCAACTTGTCAAGCGACACAAACAATTAGTGTGATAAATTACCATCTTTCTGCATCTCGATCAAATTCCCAATTACACACTATATTTCACAAACTACTATCCACTAGCCTCCAGACCTGTAAAGTTATGAGGCAGTCCCCATAACTTCTGTGCAACCTGTACTTGGGATCCTAAAACAACAGTGTCAAGATCTTCAAATAGGACTTATGAGCTGCTTGATTACTTTTTGATCCCATCCAATGCCACAGCTCAAGTACACTCAGTGGCTAATTTTGCCCTGTCGCTTACCAATCAATTCCTTAATGAACCTTTTGTTTTGCCACCTGCTTCTTGTTGTCTCATAGGACCGCTAAAGTGTAGCTCCATTGTTCCTCGATGTTTTTGACTTATCTGCTGTTCTGTGGAATGTTAAGTCAGTCACCAGTTTATAAGGCACTTCTATTCAATTCATTTGGTGCATCCATGGGGCCAAAGAATATTAAAAACGGTTATTGTGTGAGACATAATAGGACCAAGCTTTTGCAACTGTCTGAGAAAAGGCTGAACCTCGCCTACCACTGACTGCTGATGCATGCAGATGACAGAATTCATGATATGCACTGTCTGCCAGAGGCAATGGGACCCCAGACCTCTCATTTTTCCATCTGCCTCTCAATGAACAAGCTGCTGAGAGGGCAATTGCAGAATTGAAGGGGGAGTATAATGACAAACAATGATACTGACATCCATCAACCAACTTTTAGACACAGGTCAGAGCATTCTTCATACTCTTTTGCTTGAGCATTGGAGACGGCAATAAGGGTGGTGGAAAAAAGTCAGTGAGGTAACAAGCACCTTCTTGACTGTGATAGTAAAGTCACTATTATTGTTTCAGAGGACTGATGAATTGGTGTTCTCAAGGAGAACTTTCTGTGAAACCCCAGCTGTTGAGCTTCGGAGAATGGAGCTAGTCGCGCGTGTCTTCACAGGTCTGAAGCCCATGGCAATCGAGGCAGCTGAGAAGGACAAGCCAAATCAAAACTGTAGGTGAACATTATTGATAATAAATGGGGTAATGCCCTTTGAGTAGGTTTAACAGAAGAGGAGGGGCTGCAGGGCTCTAAGAATCTCAAACTTGCCAGTATCATGCTCATATTGTATACTGGTCTAACCTCACAGAAATTAGAACAGAAATGAATTATCATACATGCAAACACAATTTCCTCTAACTCTAAAATGTTCAGTGATGAATTAACTTTTGGCCATCCATATTGGTGTAGATGCTCAGTCCTAAGTTACGGATGAAGCTGGATACTACTGGCTGGGAAATACAAATACAGAATACTTTTTCAACAGTGAAGTGACTCAGATCTTTTAACCTGACCTCAGGAGACCAGTGAATGCGGAGAAAATAACAACCCACCTAAGAATGGATGTGATCTCCAATTGATATGGTGGGTGTAAGTGCCTTTTCTTTATGCAGCAGAGAATGGTTTTGAGACAGAAATTGCAAGTACTTTTTCTAAAACACTACCAGTTGGGAATGGGGTGTAAAGCAGTGAGGTTTGCCTCAGTGTTTGCTTACATCAGTCAAGACTGCTCTGCATAATGATCGAATCCAATAAGGAATGAATGGTGTGAGGGATGATGTCTCAGAAAGACAACCACCTGCAGACCTCAGGGTTCCAATTGCCATTCTTCATTGTACTGAACTTGTGTTTGTTGACATTCTGACATAAAGAGGTCAAATGAGGTCATAGAAAACTCAATTGTGACTGACAATTTTATCCTTCATGCTCAGGCCTCCCTGATGATATACCAAATGGTTCTTCATACTTCTCTTTTGAAACTAATCTTACAAATTTGGCTTCCCTGCTGAAACACATGCAAATGATATGAAACATTTTGGAACAGATATAATGAAAAACCTGTGCAATTGTTTTGGCAACACTAAGACTCCCAAAGGTTACAAGGCCACTGAAAGCTTCACTGAAGCTTAACATGAATTTGGAGATGCACTGGTGCATGCCAAAAACTGATGCTTAAGAGCTAATTTTGATGGATATAAAGTACTGCAATATCTAACGTTTGGTGAACATCCGAAGTTCACTGTGGACCTGAATTCTCGTCTCTTTATTATCATTGAGCGATTGAATAAAATGCATGATATATCTCTATTCAAACCAAAGATACAGTTAAAATGTTAACATTAATAATCGATTCAGAGTTTTGTCTACATTGAGGTGCCAGTAGGAGACATGGCTACTTATGTTCTTTTTGAAAATATTGGCATAAAAATGACCTGCGATAGCAGAGACTGATTTTAAGCAAAATTAACAGTTAAATAAGGGCACCTCATTGAGCAATAGCCACGCAAAATGTTGTTATTTCTCCCGTTATTGGTGTTATTTTCGTACAGGAAAGTATTTTTTTTAACTTTAGAATTATTTTGAAGTCAAAGGTTCCCAAAAAAGCCTATAATCTGAGATATGAGAAAGCTAAGCCTCATATGGTCTCAATCCTAATTATAGAATCTGTGTCCTGTGTCGTCTTTCTGCACAACAAGCCCTGCTGCTAAATTAGAACATAAAAAGATTCAAAACACAAAGTCCAGGATGTTGAACAAATTAAAATAAATTTTTCTGCTGTTATATAATAACAGTCCTGAGAAGGGTATTCCAATATGAGAAAGGATTATGAGTAAAATCAGATTAGTGAGATAATTAACAGTATTTTAAATTGATTTAGTCATTCAGCGCTAAATCTTCATTTTGAATATAAATGATCATTTAAGCTCCTACCTTCACCTTTCCAGGCAGACTGTTTGGACACTAATATGCCTGGTTATCATTTTGAAAGGATCGGAAATATAACCAGACGTTGTTCTGACCTGAAAATCTTATTAACAAGCAGCCGCGTAGCACTTACGAAATATTCAGCTCATGTTGGACAGTTTGTAGTTTCAAAAAGAATCAAGATAATCCATCCAAGCAATAGAAATAATTTCAAACTGCTTAATTATTTGCTGCCAATCCATAAAGGCTTAACCAAGGAGTAGAACTGACTCGTTTATTGTAGATCATCTCTGTGCATTTTTTTTTTTTTCCACCTCGGGACTAAAGCCATTGAGCCCTATTCTTCAGCTCGAGGCTTCTCCGGTATTCAAGAGAGAAGCTCAAATAACTGACATTGACAAGGCAAAGCTGTGGCAGATGAACCCGATCGACTCCTGAAAGCATCACTGATCATGCTGACACTGCTGGAGAGCGAGGAAAAACACCACAACAGGAGGTATGAGACAAACGTCAAAGCCGATTATCACTGTAACATATATGGCTGCCTCTGTCAAGAACTAATAACTTATACAATCCCGTTGTGATTCATGAAATAAAAATAGGAGGCATTTTGCACTTGTCAACTGTTTGATACAAAAAAAAGAAAGAAAAAAAAAACAGACGCACCTTTTTTAGATATTGTAACACTAGGTGGCAGTTAAAGACAGAGGGGTATGGATATATAGACCAGTGTTTCCCAACCTTTTTGAGCCACAGCACACATTCTACATTAGAAAAATCACATGGCACAACACCCTAAAAAATTGTCAAATACGTTTTTAATGAAATAGAATGAAACTGTAGTCTCAATTTACTTACTCGGTGTGAAATCTGGCCCTGTTTTGTTGAACACAAAGCTGATAATCTTGCGGGGACTGGCTGTTTGGATTTAGCGATGAGTTCAGGAACTTTTTCTCGAGCTTTCACAGCTTTCTCACTCATCTTGGTGGTTTTCCTCAACAACGCTGCCTGTTTCTCAGTCTGTTTACGCAGATGTACACAATAGTCCATATTCTTATCTTGAAGTGAAGGGTGTTTAGTTTGCGGATGGTGTCTAAGTTTTCTTCGAACCGTGGCACTGATGGAAATCTTTCCCATGCACACCAGGCATAACCAAGTATGCTCGGTTACGTCCCCAGTGAGAGTGAATCCAAACACGATCTAACTTTTCTTGTGTTGTCAACATTTTCATACATTTCCAATAAATATATGAGATTTCATTCATGGGCATTAGTGTGCAAAGATTAAGTACATTATTAAAAACAAAATAAATTTTGTCTCCATCCCTTTAGGTGTAAATATTTCTGTATCTTGTTTGGAATGCAGTAACAACAGTTCGAGCAATCTACTATCATTCTACATTCAATTGTCTGACAAGTCTTATCACTACTCAATTGTCTTGAGGTGTCTACAATATATTATCTGTCAGTAGTATGAAATAATATTCAGGCTGAGTGGGAGCTCAAGATTTAGGAAATCAAAGCGAATGAGTTAAATTAATTTTCATCCAATAAAATAGAACTATTTCCGGTGTCAGGGAGTTTTTCCATGAAACTGGAAGGGAAAACGTTTCTGTATGTAACTGATAGTGACAATATCAGTGCAATATATCTGCTGTAACGTATGAGGGGCGACAAATCTGATTTGTATTTGACCAATGTAATGAGAATCGCCCACAAAAATCTCGTGCTTTTCTGCAATATGCAACAGTGTATGCATGCAATTCATTTGTCTCTTACCTATTCTGAACTGCTGTCACATTCTAACAGATCCTTCAAAATAATAGTGACCCTCTTGTGTCAGGGCTTTGTTGAAACCTGGATATTGAAAAAAATTACAAGAAGAAAACAGCGCAGTTTCGATATAAGCTCATTGTAATCTAGGTTTGATAATGCAAACTGTGAAGCTCATCTGGATGGAAACCCTGGAGGGAAAGGAAATAAAAGATTTGCCTTTATCTCTAACACTCAAGGATGTATTTCATCAGAATGCAAATAACTGCCAATTTAGAATGTGTTAGTGTTTCAGTCAACATTCCATGTATGAAAATTTATTTGGCAGTTTCACCAAGGAGCAAAGAAAGTCTAAATTTTACTTTAGACTTTCTTTGCAGCTTGATTTGCTGTAAACCTTTTCCCGTGAAAATGTGCTGATACAGTGGGAATCACAAATAGGTCAATTGTATTTAATTTTCACACAAAGAATAACACCAAATATTTTTAGGCATTCCCTTTACATAAAACGTTTCCATTCTACCTGAGACAAGCTGAGACATTTGATTCAGAAAGGATAGAACACTGGTTCCTTACTCCAGGTGATCACAGTGCACTGATAATGTTCATTTATTTTGTGATAATGTTGATTTATCCTTTTATAGCCCTCATCTGCCACAATCATCTCTTTCTTTAATTCTTTCTTACTATTATATTTATTTGTTTATTTTCTTGAGCTTGCAGCCATTTAGCTTCCAAATTTTTTTTACTGCCGTGGTTATTACTACAGAGGGTGAAGTGAAATTCAGAGTATCGCTTTCATATTAGCCGAAGACCTGGTGGTGGCAGTATTGATTCTTCCAAGTCCAATGTGAGATTTAGTGTCCCTCTCCTCGCAATTGTCCACTTTGACAAATGATAAGGACAGTGGTGCAGCCTTAGGCCACATTCTGGCTTTAAGTAAAATTAGATTCAAGGGTTTCTGAAACCCTTTTATTCCATGTTGATGAATTTTTCAGGTGACAATGGCAATTTGTTATTGTAACATATAGATTGAAAAATTCATTTGGTAAGAAGAAAAGACACAGTATCTAATTATTGTGATCCTTATTAGTTCATCAGTGATAAATATTCATTTTAATGTTCCCATTAGGTCTTTTGCACAGCCCCCCATAAGTTATCATCACATTTTTGTGTTACATGGCAGACTGACCATCTGGTTATTCAGATGCCTTCCCAGTGGGCATGTCACATTGTGATCTGCAGCAAAAACAGTAGAAATAGATTTCATTTTATTTAATTCTTTTCAATTTAAAATGGCATAGGCTGCACATTCCTGCTCTTGTTTAGACGATCTGCTTTTTGGAGTCCAGTGTGGGTTTTTATGTCTGATGACCAATCAAAACATCACCTCTGATGGGTATGACTTCCCCTCAGGGGTGTACCTCAGACTACACAAACAACATAGAGACAAAAAAAAAAAACTAAAAGAAAAAAAAACTTAGGTTTAACCTTTTGGAATTGGTCACTTGATTAAAGCAACAGAGAACTTTCAATTTTGTATTGATCAGGGCACCCCTGGGGAAAGAAGTGGAATAAGCTCCACCATTGACTTCGGTAAAGACTTTGATCTTTGCGCACAGGCACTTGTTTGGGAAAGAATGGAACTGGAGAAATAATAATGCACAGCTTGCAACAGATGTTCTGGCATACAGCAAAGTTTTGGGCAGAAATTCCGCTGTAGAGTTAGCAGATCAATACAATAGGTAGTGCATTTTTTTATCACTTGGCCAATGGGAGCAATTTGGCACTCCATCATGGGGTCCCACATGTGTGCATCTAATACAGCTGTATGCTGCATTGACCTGTGCATTTGTAGGGGACACACAACTTGAATATGTCAGACCAACAGCACATGGTAACATCAAGCAAATGATAATTCATGTATTTTAATGATTTAGTTGGGGCATGAGGGCATTGGTAGCTGTGTGAAAACCTTTTGTCACTAATAGACAATAAATGAAAAAAGAGATCACTCCAAATTTGCATTCATAATTTATTCAAGATTATGTCTTGGATTACTATAGAAACCCCCAGAATACTCTTCTTCTGATCCTGAAAAGGTGACCAATCAAATCTCATTCCACTGTTTCTTCTCCATCAAAGGAGTAAAAAAGGGCCTTTAAACCATCCCTAATGGAAATATCCATGGCCAAACATCAGAACAGAAAGTTGTCAAAAAGTCGCACTTTAATGGTGTGTTGTAGAGTATGCCGTACATTTGACACTAAATAATTGCATTTTATGCTGTATTGTCCCATTTAAGATTCCATTTTCAAACCCTGCCTTGGTTCAAAGTGGATAGTACAGTGTAGCTGCTGCAATTATGAGGATTCCACTACCCAACAACAGGGTGGGACTGTTTAGTGTACATCTGACAATGGCAGCTGAAACCGAACAGACTGCTGAAGTTAATAAATTCGGAACCATGTTACATAACCGAAAAATCACTGAGAAGCTGACTAAGGGCTTAGACCATCCAAGGACTCAGAGTGGGAAAGGGAGAAATGCATATAGGGGTTTAGATATCATGTTTGTGCTTCGCTGCCGTTAATAAGAGTCTGCATCAAAGCAGTTACGTTTGTAAGGATGTCAAGCCAAGCTTTGCTGTTGGCTGTGGTTAAGGGTAGGAGACTACACTTACTCTATGACATAACCTCTGCAGAAACCAAATTACCCATAAGTCCTTTTATCTCTCATGCTCTCTTTGTCACTCTCTCTCTCAGTTCTCTCTTATCACTCTCTGTCTCACATAGACACAATTTTTCAACTGGGAGAAAGTTGTCAGATCGTATCAAAAATAAAAGTTGATGTCTATAAGATGAGATGGACTCATTCTGATCATGAAACAGTTTTCCTTGACTTTTAGAGAACATGGGTGACACACAGGTAATCCTGATATTTTCGTATGATGATGATCACATACTGGAAGCACAATCTGATCAGTAGTGTTAAACTTGTGTACGGAGGAATTCAGCTTCAGCAGTAATTTGAGGTTAAACGAGAAGGATGAAATGACACTATTTTCTTCATGTATGCCCCTTATATTTTGAAAGGGATATACTTAAACATAAGGGCTGTACTGTGTAATTCTGTATTACTTTTTACAGTTTTTATTTCCCCATTCTCTCTTTACTAAAGCATTTCAGAAACCAGTTCATTCATTCATAAATGACCAGGGGCCATCTGTGTTCTAAAATGAAAACAAAGCAGTGTCATGGAACAACAAGACTGCAGAAGATACATTCACTCAAGTAACCTGATATGGTTAAAAGAATCATGTGTTGGATGTTAAACATCTCGCCCATTGATTCCAAAACCTCAGTTCTGAACTATCACTGTGGCTCTGTTCCTCTTGGAGCTTGAAGGATTTTGCTGTTAAACCATTTTCAATGCTTTGGTGCATGTTTTAGCTCTGACTCTGATTTGTCCAAAAAATGATTTCAAATGTATTGCGTCCTCCATATTTACTTGTAAGTTTCTATATACCATTCCCTTTTTTTATCAGAGGGGCTCCTCTCAGGGGTCTGTTTAGCCGTACGGGGTACACCTTTTTTCAGGTAATTTTCTTTTATTAGAAGTTTTTTATTTATTGGGTTTGGTGTCACAAAAATACAAGTCTGCCCTCGACTACTGAGCCCCTCCTGCCTGAACTGTGACCATGTGCATTAAACTTTATTACGTTTTTGAATTTCATGATATTGACCACGGAGTAATCAGGGGCCACACCTTTGAAATGGATTCTAACGTAGTGCTAAATCAGGTTCAAAGTGGAAATCAGTGCATCTTCTTTCAACATGATCTGTTATTCCCATGTTTTGAGGCCATACTTTGATTAAACTTTAACCTTAGCATTAGATTTGTCCAGAATACCCCCCCAAAATAAAAAGCTTGAAAAGATGAGCAAGTTATATTTACCTACTCCAGGATGATGTGGCATATATCAACCAACTCAGAGTCCAAGGTTAGTCAGGGTTAAGCATTTTGTCTGAGTCTGAATGTCCCCTTGAAGTTGTGACTTATTTCAAAAAGATAACGGTTACTGGGGCATTTTTTGAAAATAGGAAGCTGCCAGTTTCATAGTGTCTAAACCCCTGTGACCATAAAAAAAAGAATCTTACAATAACAACTGATGATTTGAGCAAAACAAAATAAAAAATACAGCGAAATGGGTGAAGCAAACACCAATCAGGCAAAAAAGGAGAGTAAAAATTCCACATTGTTATTTTGTGTAGTTGCCCTCTTTTTTCCGTTGGATCACCTGTGACCCACTGAGGCATAGACTGCATTATACAGTACTTATAAAGGTGTGCTATGGAATCTTGATCGAGACGCAGGTTAGCAGAGTGTTCTGAACTCTCAAAATTGTGAGAAAATGCCTCCGTAGTTGATAACTCTTTATTCAGTACATTTGATAGTTGCTAGTTTGGATCTGGAGAATTTAGAGAAAGAAAGGATAACTTTGGGTCAGTTATGACTCAGTCGGTAGAGCAGGTGCCACTCCCATCAAAAGGATGACAGTTTGATCCCCGGATTCTCCTGTGCCCAACCAGAATTTTTCCCTGAACCCCAAGCTGAGCCCAATGTTCAGACTGATGCCCTGCATGTCATTTCTGCTCTCATAAATGTGTGAGCATGTATGTGAATAGGTGAAGGCAAGAATCCAGCGTTAAGTGCTTTTGAACAGCAAGTTGATAAAAGCGCGATGTAAATTAAGACTTTTTACCATTCAAACTCATTGTTGCGTTCCTTGAAACCTTTCCTGAACCATTTCTGCAAGTTGTCATGGGAAATTATCCTGCTAAAAAGATAATGGTATTCGAGCATATCCAGGATGAGATAGATAGATAGAGCTTTTTTCACGAGTAACAGAATATTTTCTTTGACAGGATCTGAATATGTCATCAATAATAATGTTAAATATATTCATAGAGTGCTTTCCATCAAAGTGGCATACCAGTGAGAAGGGTCAAGAGTAGGACAAAAAATGAATAAAGACACTTTGGTTAATTTATTCTACCAGCCCTTCAGTGAGGGTATTGATGGGGTTAGAAGCCTCCAATTAACCTACAGGCATGTTTTTGGATTTACAGAGGAAACTCACACAGACACAGAGAGAAAATGCAAACTCTACACAGAAAAGTCTGCTTTCCAAATCTAACCAGGAACCTTCTTGCAGCAAGGCGGACATGCTAACCTCTTTGCCACAATGCCACGCAGAAAAAAACAAAACAAAAAACATACGAAAAAAACCACCACTCGGGATTCTTAGACAACGACAAACACGTGGGTCTTCAACATTGCATTCAAGACAAGAAACGACACCTTGCCAACAGTCTTTTTCTGGACCTTGGAAACTGACAAAAAACAAGAACCCTGGGAGTGCAGTGCACGTCCAGGCACACAAAGCTTCACCAAATCCCATTGATGGGAGAATGCAATGCCATTGACTGTTTATAAAGGTGAAGACCTCAGAGTCTGCTCTCACCTGGACAGGAAGCCAGTGGAGAGAGGCCAGCACTGGAGCAACGTGTTCAAATCTGCTTGCTCTGGTCAGAACACGGCCTGCTGCACTCTGAGCAATTTACTGGCCTTGGATTCTCTTCTCTGCAAACCATATAAAAGGACATTTCAATAATTGGATGCATCATTTCAGGACAAGACAAGTCTGATCTTAGTGATGTTTGGCTAAGGTGGAATAAGGTGGCTCTGGTGACTTCTTTAATACGGAGGATGAAACAAAGCGTCCATTCAAAGAACACACTTTGACTCTTGACTTTGTCATTGCACTGAATAATGCCGTCGTCCAAGGAGAGAGTGAAATTATTGCGTGGATGACACATCCTTGGAAGTCGCTATAATTTCTTTCCTGGTTGAGTTCAGAAGCAGAAACTATGCTGATAACCAGCTCTTAACAGCAGTCAGATAGTTACCAAAGATTGGTTCAGGGGATTTAAGGCTACAGATCATCTGCTTAGCAATGGTATGGAAAAATCTTACGAATCATAATCAACACAATGCTTACATTCACAGAGATACACCACGATGGCTGACAAAGAAATGTTTCTGGTAGGGTTTTAAGCTAAGTATTTGTTTATTTTAAAATGTTAAGGGTAGTGATGGCAGTAGGAATAAAAGATCATTTGTATTTGTTTTTCCAGGCCACCGGGGCTTTGTAACGGCGACCTGATGGTAGCAAGTGGAAGGATGGGTGTGTGGAGTCCCATGTGATTGCGGTGGCTCTCCTGCTAACTACCTGTGTGGAAATTTCTATGAGAGGGTCTGGGGGGATCTAATTATTTCTCCTTCCTGTTTTATTGTCTGGGAAAGTTTTGTTTTTTGTTTAGCAGTGCCTGAATTGTAACAAGATGCCATACTGAAAATGAGAACAAATTCTATCAGTGATTTTGATTGTCCTGACTGACATTGAAAGACCTGACCTTCCTCAGCAGGTTGAGATGCTGCTGAGCTTTTTTATAGATATTCATTGTGTGAATTGAAGGTTAGAGATGTATCATTCTCAGTTCCCAGGTATAAAAATGATCACCCTGTTTCACCAGTGGACTGCTGATGCTGAGAGGCTGAAAAAATGGAGACTGCTGTGACCCACTATTCCTGTGCTCCCACAGCACAGCTCCTTGGTTTTAAGGACGTTGAGCACAATGAAGTGGTCCTGGAAAGTCCTGACCAGCTTTTTGGCTGCTTGAGGGTAATTTTTCGGAGTCAGTCACATGGGCTACCAAAGCCATACCGTCTTGTTCTTCTTCTTCTTTCCCTTTTGGCTTTTTCCCTTTCAGGGGTCGCCACAGCGAATCAACCTTCTCCATCTAAACCCTATTCTCTGTATCCTCCTTTCTCACGCCAACTACCTTCAAATCTTCTATCACTACGTCCATAAATCTTCTCTTTGGTCTTCCTCTAGACCTCCTGCCTGGCATCTCCCATTCTAGCATCCGTCTACCAATATAGTCCCTATCCCTCCTCTGTACATGACCGAACCATCTCAGCCTGGCTTCTCTGACCTTCTCTCCAAAACATCTAACATGAGCTGTCCCTCTGATGGACTCATTCCTGATCCTATCCATCCTCGTCACTCCTAAAGAGAACCTCAAGATCTTAATTTCTGCAACCTCCAGCTCTGCCTCCTGTCTTTTGTTCAGTGCCACTGTCTCCAAACCATACAGCATGGCTGGTCTCACCACTGTTTAGTTAACCTCTCCTTTTATTCTAGATGATACTGTCTGCATACTAAAAAAGGGTAATTTCTTTACTGCCTCACGGATGAGAATAGGAACAACCTCAAGAAGAATAAGTACAGTTGCCACAATAAGTTTTGACACCAACAGCTTTCATATGTAGATTTTATATTATGCAAATAAATGGATGGCATCGGTACTTTTAACAACTTTTGGGAGAACCTTTCACTTTGAAAAAAAGTTGACAACAATGGATGGAGGGATCTGGTCTCACATTGTTTCTGATTGGACAAGTAAAATATTACTAGCTTCCCTGTGAACTTACGCCCTAATGTTCAACACCTCAACATTGCTGCCATTCAGTTTTTTCAAGGGTTTCACTACCAATAGAAATATTGCTATGTTAAAGTCTATTGTAGCATAAAAAAATTGAAAATGATAAGGTCCGGCATGGGTTCTAAAATGTTGACAGCCAAGATCACACAATTGTCTCTGTTTTTCAGTTTATCTGTTAACATTTTATAATGTGGACTGATTGAAAAATATATCCATTATTCTCACAGGTGTATTAAGCAGTTGCCTCCAAAAAACTTAATTCGCATAGAAATGCAAGTTCATGGGTGTATAGGAATTTCACAAGAATGTAAAGCAACAGCTTGTTATCCTATGCACTGAATTACCAACATCGCAATCAAATTGCTTCCAGTAAATAGTATTGTATTGATATTGTTTGGCTTTCATCTAAAGCTTGCCAACCTTCACTGCTGATATTGATGAACAGGAATAACTCACATGTCAACCCTTTAGAGAGATGCAAACATTGCTATAGTGGTATTTAAAGAGTGGGGTACTGCAGATTAGCAGGAGACGTTGATTCAAATATTTGCCCACACGCAGCAGCCTTTCAGTTATCCCGTGTCTCCAGCTGTCAGAAATGTAACACTGGATGTCTCTTTCCCTAATACTTAGCAATCTATCTCTGTTTGCTTGTGCTGTCAGACGCACCCTTCTCTGCTGACATGTCAGTCCCTCAATCGTGTTTATATTTGCACAGGGAGACAATAATTAATCCTCTTTGGCTGGAATTACTCTGGATTGTCGGTGTTTTAACTGCCCCCTCATTGAAAAATGAGACTTGATTAAAACTTGAATCGACGGATTGAAGCGATCCCAGGACCCATTGGCCAAGAAACTGCTGATTTAGCAAAATTTCAGAGCGCTCCATACAGCTGTATACACAGATATCCTGGCCAGATTTCCTTTTGTTATTTACTATCCAATTAAAATCTTGAACTGTGAGAGTGGAGTGGGCTAGTTTCACACATGGCAAGTAAAGTAAAACGGCTATTTATAATATGACTTCTGCTGGAACTAAGGCACCATAATAAACCAAATCTGTGAAGGGATGACCACTAAAATGTTACCTGCAGAAAAGCAGTTTACATCGTTGTGAATTGATGAGAAACTAAAATCTCCATCTACCAAGGACAAAAAAAGCCTTGTTCTTACTTTAAGTGAATACAGAATTCAAGAAGGGTGAAGTTAATTTTGTCCCTCTCCTTGTGATTGTGCAAGAATAGGCAAAATGACAATTGGGAAACACAGCCTCGGTTGAAATCATATTTAGGAATATATCTATTTTTTCAATCAGCATGTCACCTTTATCTAAACACCAACTCCGATTTTTCTGTCTCATGGGCATAATACCTCCTCTCATAGGCAATGATATTATTTTGTACTAAACCCCAACATTCTGAGTGCAGAGAGCAAAAGTCACTGATTTCTCACTTGACATACGGGAGTTGAAGACAAGAGTAATAACAAAGGCAGTTATTTATTTTGCTCAGATGATATGAGACTCTGTGCCAACAGCTTGTCTTTCCCTCCGCTGTACTGTTGGCATATTCTTAAACACAGTATATGTTATTATATGTTGTTCAAGTTTACTAAGTGCCATTGGCTGTACTAGAAAAGCGGTATTACCTTGTTATAAGCTAATATCTGGCAGCATTATTACAGTTTGTGCGCAGCCACTTGCATGGGAAATCCTAAGCCTGTGATCCTTCATCTGCCTTCTCATGCACATTTTATACACTTTTAGGTTTCTGAGCTAGAATTAAGAAGTGAGCTTATGTCTTACAGCCCCAACCCTCTCCTGTTTCCTTTTTCTTTTCAAGTTTGGTATTTTTGGTTTTTTCCCTCTAACACAAAACTCGAGAACTTATTGTGTGTCTATTCAGATACTTCAACAAGTGATACAATGTTGGCCCATCAGAAGTATCGGTTTGCAAGGAATTAGACACATGCACACACACTTATAGTGTGGCGGACACAAAAGGGTGTGGCCTTTCACCAAGGGACTGAGGGCTTGGGGGGCGTGGTTATGGAGTATATATATACTGGTGTTCCCGAAAGTTCGAGAGTTGAATTGTTCTGTTGGTGTGTTAAGAATAAAGTTGGAAACTCCTCCGCAAGGCCTCTGTCATTTCCTCAGTTACACACCACAGTGTGCATATAAATCATAAGATGGAAAGTGCTGTCACAATTTTGTTTTGAACAGTACATTTTTTGAACAATTGGATCCCTGCTTTTTCCACCAGCTCCTAATGTGAGCCTCTTTTGTGTGGGTTTTTGATTTGACCTTCTTAAAGGGTGAGATAAAGGTCGTTCTGAAGATGGGATCACAGAGATTCGATGTTTTCATCCGTTCTCAATGAACTGCTTTGTGTTGCATTTGAAGGGGCAGTAAATGTGTGTGAGTTCTAGTCTTGAGATTGATGTTGAAGTGCAATACGAGTTTAAATATCAAATAAAAATAAATATTAAATTATGTACTTTGGCATCGATGCAATCTCTTAATCCCAACAAGAGAGACCAGAAAAGACAAAGCCAAATAGTCATAAAAGAGGCACAAAATCCCTTGCTTTTCTCATTTTCTGTTCATTTTTTTTCTGATATTCTGTCAGTGGTTTCCTGTTTTTCATTCTCTTACTAAATTTCATTTTCTCAGTCTATTTAATTTTTTTACAATTTCATTTCATTTTATGTTTCATTTACACATTTTTAGTATGATGTTTATGATAAAACAGACAGTTTATAATTTCTAAAAACAACTACAGGTCTTTTGTATTGATTATGGACATGCTTAATTCTGACATCGAACTCATGATCTGTGGGAGCCCAACAGATGAAGAACTCCACAGATGTGCTACCAAATCTTTCGGTGACCTGAGAGATTATATCTGGGTCTTTTAAATATGTTATTCTCACATTTCAACTGCTTGAGGTTTTTTTGTTTCTATAATTTTCCAAGAATAAGAATAAAGATAAACATTGCGGGGTACCAAGCTGCTTGAGTGATGTTCTGAATGTATGAATGTTGAATTCATAAACAGAGGTGATGAAGACATTATACAGTCAGAGATAATCAATTAGTGATTTTTAGTTGTGTAGAGAAAACATTGAATTTGTGCTTTAAAAAATAAGTTGAGCAAAACTAGGGTTATGCTTTCTCCTATGATGTGGGAATGTACCTATTTATCCATCGACAGTATCTATCCATTTATTTGTCTAAATTAACACATCTTGCATCGGATTGCTGAGCAGCTCTCTTGGGCTTCACTTCTGTCCAATGAATTCAGCATGGCAGTTGAACGAAACAGAAATGTGGTTGGTTTGTGAATGGTGGCAGCTATGTTTTCATATTCCATTGTGGGTGTCTGAAACATTCAGATGGTGGGTTCACAGGATTGTTTACCAGTCCTGAAAGCCTGATAGTGCCAGTTTCTTTACAATGTATCTTTGCAAATGAAAATATTTGTGTATTTAGAGAAAAAGAGGTCAGAAAATAAACAAGATGAATAAATATAGCTCAACAAATACAGTTGTGGTCACAGCCACGTGACTCTCTGCATCCTCAGTTTACCTTTCAGAGAGAAAATCAGATGAAATGTTGATAAAAATATTGGGACAACCATTCGCGATTCCAGTTGCCCTTTCATATATTAAAAGATGGATGACAATCACAACTACATAAACACACAGACAGTTTCAGGTAATTTGTCACCATATATAGAATTTGTCAGTCAAGGCCAATGTGAAAGTAGGAAAAGATAGATTAAATCAAAGTTTGTTTTGTTTTGCAACCAGGACATGGTGGTTGTTGATCTAAATTGAAATTGTCAGGCACAGAACACGGAGGGACATATTAGATCATGCAAAAGGGGGCATAGGAAGAGACATTTTCTCCCAAATAAAAATAAAGACCAATAAACAAACAAACAAACAAACAAACACATCAAAATACACACTGTCAATAAAGAATTTGCAAAAAAAAAAAAAAGTTTTCAGGCTTCTTTCAGCCCCCTCACTTTTCTTTGGTGGGACCCTTTTCTTCATCTATCACCTTCTTTTTATTGACTTTTCTTTTATAGCACCAAAAGTAATGGAAGAACAAATTTTGATGACACACACACACACACACACACCGACACATAGTCATAAACAGACTTTACAATGTGGAAACTTATTCAAAAGGTTATTTTATGTACAAAAAATAATCTTTTGGCCACACATAGAGACATACAACCATTCACTCTCTCATTCACACAGCAATTAAGGGTTACCAATGAATCTCCTGCATGTTGTTTTACTCTAAGAGGAAACTGGAGGGGACCCACACAGTCAAGAGGAGAACATGTGGAGTTGACACAGAAAGGCCCCCCGTCAGAATCGAACCTGGGACCTTTATTTTCCAGTGGGGTGGAAGGGCTTATGGAGGATTATTCAAAGGATTATGTTCACTTCACTGCATAGCTTCATTTAATATTTTTGTGACACCAACAGCAATGCATGTAAAAAAAAACGTTGCAACTGGAGCTGAGCTGTAGATGATGCTACTTAAGTGCCGATGACTGTCGTTTATAAGGAACAAGCCATGCTCCCACTAAGGTTTACTTATAAATACCAGACATCTCATTCAGCGCTCTGTGTCTTAAACCTAATCTCACAAGATTAGAGCTGAAGAAAAAGACGACGGTGACAATAACACAGATAATAAAGATGACAGTAAAGTAGGTGGCTGAGATCAAAAAGCAATTGGGCAAATTAGTTCAAAGGACAGATGACTGAAGGAGACGGTGACAGTGAAGCCAACAAAAATAAGGCAAGGACAGCAAAGGAAAAGTGATCAAAGAAAAATATCTTTAGGGGGAAATTAAAAAGAAGACAAGGAAGAATAGAACAGCAAAGACGAATAAAAGGAAAATAATGATGAAGAAGACACCCGTATGTTCTCTTAGTCTGTGAAGTCAAAGTGACGTCTCCATCCCTCTCTTGTTTATTGCGGTTAAATCAAGCCATTAACCCGCAGCGTATCATCCTTTGGGAAACATTCAAGGGCGTGAATTGAATAAATGCCTCCAATCTGATGAAGTGTTCACCCCCCAAGGGTTTAGTTAAAATTAAACCATCGCAAAAATCTAGCATGCAAACATCTCTGTGATAATAACGTTTCATACCGTTGCTCTTCAGAAACTTCTCTGAAGGGACCAGTCTAACAGTGTATGTCCAGGAAGCTGCTACTTTATTAAAATCATTACAACTGCATAATGATGAATTAGTAACATTTTCCCAGTCACTACAAGGGGATTTAATTCCGCAGTTGCCCCTACAACTGATTATTTTGTTTAGCTGTTGTTCTGTGAGTTGTTGTAGTTGCATGACATTATTTGACTGTATCCTCCAGACACCTCTCTGGGGCTATATGATAATAAACATACTGCATGACATTCAGGTTGAGAAATCCCAAGTGAAACAATTAGGGAATCACCCTGTCTATCTCGGAGTCATTAAAATTAATAGAATATATGCGAAAATAGCCTCGGCCACAGAGATGTTGACAGCAGCGCTCTGAATGTTGGTTAGAAGAATGTGATCCAAACAGTCTCTAATTGGCTTTGCTGCCAAATTAGAATCAGTCCTCTATGGAAAATCAACTCTCGTTTTGGCCACTGATGACTCTCACCCCATAAAGCGGCATATAAAGAAGACGCGTGGCAACAGGACGTCATGTTTCTACATCCCTGTGCGCAATTGTGCTTAAAGTACAGTTGGCATGATGGTTGGAGCGTTGACAGGCCTGCTTTTGACCTGGGCAGATTTAAATAGTCTGAACTGAATACAAGGATCAAGGCACAGTACCAGTAAGCAAAAGCCTGCGACAGTTTGCTTTGAAGACAGATATATTCCTGAGGCTTTAATTATATGCACTACTTTAAAAGATAAGGCAAGATAGCGCCGCTATTTATGTATTTCTTCATTCACTCTCCGAACCACTTATCCTGCACACATGGTGGAGGCAATCCCAGCTGACAGTGACATGAGGTTCACCCCAAACTGGTCGCCAATCAATCCAAGGTCAAATACAGTATAACGCAATACGGTTAGTTTCTCATTCACATCTCCAGGAATGTTAAAGCCTTCATTTAAGCTGCTCACTTTTTTTTTTTTTTTTTTTTGTGGAAGGAAATTTGAGCAGTAGGAAATGGAGAAACTCCAAATCGAAAGGGACCAGTCAATTGCTGGAATCAAACCAGGAAGATTGTTGCTGTCATAGCATAGTGCTATCTCCTGCACCACTGTGCTGTTGTTGCGACAAACACAACACAGAAATAATAAAATGATAACAATAATAAAACAGTTCAATGCATCAATAAAGAAAATAATAATAAATAATAATAATAAAAATAATAATAACTAATATTATCATTATAAAAACCAAATTGGGCAGTCAAACTGTTGTGGAGTAGTTTGTTGTCACCAAGTGACACGAATGCGTTCACATTATGTTCAACTTCCTGGTTTAGTCCTGGCTGAGGTACAGCTTTTTTAATTATTTCTATTTATTTCCCTCAGCTTGTAAACAGTTTCGTGCCATTAAATAGATGGTAGGGCAGTTTGTTTGATGCAGTCCCCTGCCGATGCTCTTTTAATTACTTCTAGAATAGAATATGTGATATTTTTATAATTAAAGTGATGTCCTCTATGTTTTGACAATGACCTCTTTCAACAATTTCTCACATATTACCTGTATTAAAGACAGATTCCTATCCCATAAAAAGAAAAAAAAAACTCATTCAGGGGTCCGATATCTCTAAGTATATATTTAAGACTGTGATGAATATATTTCTTTCTGATCCCAAAGCTTTGGCCAAGTTTTACTAAGGGCCCCCTTTTGGTGTTTATGGCAACTTGGTTTCATGCAAAGCTGACACATGGCTTGTGAAAGAGTTTGCATAAGCAATATTTAGTGTGCTCAGTTGACTAGGTTAACCTGTCGTTTGGATAGGTGTTAATCAATGTGACCCGGATAGATTTATTTTGGTACTTGCTTTACTTTGTTGAGGAACCAGAGCACATAATGTGGTCGTGCACAGTCATATGCAGCACAGAACTACCAATGTGCATGCTTATGAATAGCTGTGGCAGTGAAACGTGTGGTGGATCACAAGCATTTCTGTGCCACACTGAGCGATCAGCACCAAATCAAAATTACCTTTTTTTTTTTTTTTTATTGTTTGAATTTTTAAAAGAGAGTTTTTTTTTTCTCATGCCTTGTCTTTCTTTTCTGTACTTGATCTCTTTCCTTTTAAGTAGATCACAGTAGAATGGTCCCACATGTTTTTTTCTTCCTAATTACAATTGGCACCAGAGCACAATTTTAGCATTCGTTTCCCAGCTTGGTCATGGTCATTGTACCCAATGGAATTATTACAAATGTAATTAGTATTTTCACTAGAATTATAGTCTCTGTTTGATGACAAATTGATTGCCATACATTTATTTCCCATTCAATTTCACAGTGAATTAGTGATTCTTCTCATTTAAGGCTAGAGGGCAGTTCCGTGCTGATTATTTGGTCTGCCACAAATTTAACACATCTGGAATTTAATAACCCACCATCTTCTCACTGCAACTTGACTGAACAGAGAACCAAAAAAATAATTTGACCCAATCAAAAAAAAGAAATTGCCAGGTAAATGGTCTGAACTTGAAAAACGCTTTCATACCTTGTGGCTATAATTCGCATCACACTAAATAGCATTCACCCATTCACACTCACACTCACCAATGTTGGCTGAACTGCCATGCAAAGCCCTGGCCATCTTGAACAACTTGAGATTTAGTACCTTGCCTGAGGACACTGCAGCATTCAGACAACAGGAGTCAGGAATTAAACTGCCAACTGATTGCATGGACAGCTGTTCTAACAACTGAGCTACAGCCGTCCCCACTATAAATTTTGGATTTTCTGTTCTACTAAACATTTATTGGAAGGATAACTCCTCATTTATGAAGAAGGTATCAGCAAGGACTTGAAAATCTTAAAGCCATGACCTTTTACATAGTCAGGCTGCCACTCAACATCCCAGGATTTGTTGCATGCTGCAAATTATAGAACAGTTTCAAAGAGGATCTGCAGCATACATATGAAAACACATTTGTGATGCTATATAATTAGAATCAGTTGCAGAAACAATGTTGACTAAACTTTTATGACAGCAGCTGCACCAGGGAGACTTGTAAGTCTTTATATTGTGCTTAAAACATGACTGAATATCATTGGGTTTTGGTGGCACATCCAGCTGAGCTAGCGATGCTGACCCAATTGTAGTCACTATGTGGATCACTTTGTTTCTTGATATACATTTTAAAGTGTGAATATTTTTTCATCTTTCATCTCATCATTTGATCTCTGATTCCCACATTACCTGCATATGGACTTGAAATTAAATTTCTAGTCTAATCTTCATATCTGTTAGAATGTGTTCAATACTATGTTCAATATTATGAAACACACAAAATATTTTTTAAGTGTACAAGACAAAATATTGATTAAAAAAATATGTATCATTACATTTTTAGAAACTGTCAATTCATTTGAAATAATTGTTATTAGTGTCGAGATATGTTGTGATAACATTTCAATTCGGTTTAAAATGATTTTGAAAATTATGTTTTCAATATTTTTGAAAGGGCATCATGGCTTATTTACATATTCATGGCATTTTTACATATAAATTATAAATATTAAATAATCTACATGTACATAATTACTTGTTGGAGCAACAGCGCAAACAGATTTATTTTCTTCTAATTATATGGTATTTTAACATTTATACTTTACTATCCTCTATGTTACAAACATTCGTGGCAAATTGTTTAATTGGACTTTACTTTCATTTTGTGCGCAGCAGGGTGTATTCAGAGAGAAATTTTGTTTGCATCGGCATCAGCTTACAGTATCCAAATATAAAATACGGTAAAGTGCAGGTAGGTAAGATCCAAGTGACAGTTGTATAGTATGGACATACAGAAGTTAAGAGCAGCAGTGAAGTTATGTAGCAGTGTGGGTTAATAGCAGCAATGGTTCGTGAGTACAAATTGAGAAATTTAACAGTAGTGACATTTACAGGTAAATAAACATATGAATATCTAAATATACAAATATGTCAAAAAAATGCAGCTGAACAGTATGCATTCGCAGCAGCAATGAATGTGAATATTTTCAGCAGATGAATGGTTTATTCTGCAGTATTGCAGTAATGTCCAGAAGCAGTGAGTATTGTCGTAATAAAGCATCTAACACCCTGATGGTCTGGGGGACAAAGCTGTTGAAGAACCTGGTGGTCCTGCATCAAATGCCGCTTTTCCAAAGGCCAGCAGGGTAAATAGTCCATAGTGTGGGTGAGGGGAGTCACTGCAGATCTTCCTGGCCAAAAACACAGAACGATTCTGTGCAATGTCCTGGAGGGAGGGGAGAGAGGTCCTGATGATCCTTTCTGATTTACTTGCGGAAATCTATCCTGGTTACGTTAATTCTACCTCGATGAATCTGATGAGCTGATTTTAGCCCCTCCCACACATCACATTTCCCTTTTCTGAAACAGAGACAGTGCAAAGAGATACAAATACAGGAAACATTAATTTCTGATAGCAGCAATCAGAAACAAGTGCTGCAGAATATTCAGATATTGTTATTCATATACAGACCTTAATTTTGATTAAATTATAGTTCTCTGATAAAAAAAAAAAAATCAACAAATCACAAAAAAAACTAAGCCAAGGCTGGAAAACCTATGGAAACTGAAATAAATCAGAAAATTTCTGATAGGGCCCTGGTTCCAAAGCAGCTGCATGCCATCCTCAGTCCCCGCAGCCTTGGATTTCTTAATTAATAATAATAATAACTGCTTACAATTAATTAATTGGAGCGTGGCATATGATGACATTGGGTCATTTTAATACCAAACTAAACCAGAGCTGGACCTGAATGAAAATGTACCTGTTCATGCTGGTCCCATGCACAAAATCATAGCTGGTAAACAGCTAGCTGCAAGCTAAGGGACGAAGCTCAGTTGTCTGTTCAGCTGTGAAATAGAGTTCAAATTGCATGCAGCTACTCCACAATGAGCTCAGTGCATATTATATAAGCTTCTACTGTTATGCTAAATTAATTAAAGTTTTAATTATCACACAGCCATAGGGTGTTTGTATGCTAAAAAGGTAATGGAACTTTTGATCTTTGACTGTTTTAAGGTAAATTAAACTGTTATTGATGTTCAAATTACGCATTAGCAACTATACCAATGATAATCATACAAGATCATAATATAATATGAAAATGCAAGAGAACGAAGTGATGCCCCTGAGTTTCCACATATTTGGAGGAATACTTTTCTTCAGTAAAAGTAGAACATTTCAAAAAAGCTAAAAAGTGAGAGTCCAATTAGGTAATTAGTCTAATCTAAAAAAAACCTTTTGGTCTATGCCCTTAGGGCCCAAGGTCATGAAACTGAAATTTAGCGAAAGTTTGTATACTTATGCCTGAGCCTGCCTGCATTTTTAAAATACAGTGCACTATAGCCCAATTTAGTTAATTCCTCAATGAGAAAGAACAAGGGTAATTTTGCAACTTGAACCGGGGAATGTACTTTGTCAAGAAATAATTTCATTCCCTTAATGGGAAATTCTCCATTAATTTGACTTGTGCCCCGACCACTTTGTAATTCTTTGGCCATACACCATTTTGAATGACCATTTACTTTAATATAAATGGCTCCGTTTCCCAGCTACCATTATAGGACATTCATCTCCATTGTGCTCCTTATTTGCCCAAGCTTCAATTTGCATTAATCACAAAAAATGTACCTTCATATTTCATGATTATTAATTAATAAACAAATAAATGTAAATGCAGTAAGATGTGTGTATGGATCATATTAAATCATCAATGAAATCCTCCGTCTTGAGCAAACAAATAGGATCATGGTTACAGACAGGATTATGACACATTATCCGAACAATTCCTCATTCCTTGTGTTGAGTTACACTGTAGTGTGGACTTACCTTTATGTTTCCCTACAATGCATACATTTTTTTATGTGAACCATCCAACATTCTCAGTAACTAGAGGAAGTGTTTCAAGGCATAATCTCTAGGAAACATCTGAAAGACCGCATCCCTGCTACTTACTTAGATTTTGTCGAGATTACCTTGCAGTTGACTCATCTAAGTATGCATGTCGTGTTGATTTGTGCAGAGTTCAAAGTTTGGCATGCAAGATTTCTGAATGAGAATGTATTCATGCACAGGAATACTGCTAATATACCAACGAATCTCTTTTGTTGTGACTTAGTCCTTGGAGACTCTGGTTCTCATTTTGGTTCCTTCACTTTCCTCATAAATTAACTTGTACGCCCCTCATTGTTTTATAGTCATAACAGTTGCAATAATCATAATCACTCTTGTTTGATAATTGCATACATTTCAAAAAATGTGGCATCACACTTAAAGCACTGTCATCTGAATGGCTCTGATAACCACAGCCAGATTTCATTCTGAAAAATGCCAATAAACTAATCATATTTTTTTAAGGGTCAGGAAGGAGCTGTGTGTGGGGAGGGGTGGAGGGCGAATGCCCTCGCAAAGTGCTTCCCCAACACTGAAATTTAATTTCCTGTATTTTTACACATCTCACATCTTTTATGAATATCATGGTAGGCTACCGTGTTTCAACTAGTCCGGGGGTAGTCACTTGGTCACTATGGGCATTTAGAACCATAGCTGTAGAATTGTATATTTTGCACTAAACTATATAAATCCAGTTATGAATCCATTGAGTCACATCCATTTAAATACATATAGATCAACAACAGGGTTACTTCTCCGTCATTTTCAGGTACATTTACCACTTACAGGCAACAAACGAACTGGGCTATTGAAAAGCTGCAAATGTAAGTACCCTATACACACTTCAAATCTGACAGGCTGATGCACATTTCTGTCCCCGCAAGGGGACTAATAAAGGATAATTGTTTCACGTTGCATACACACATCTTTACTTTTGTATGTTTGGCCCCTGGTGTTCTGTCTGAACACAAAGACACTTTGGTTGGTGAGATAATGATGTCTCCGTACACCTGTAGTATGAAGTTTTTGTAACTTGCTGAAATGTGCTTTTATGGCTATTTCTTCCCGCTATTGAGTAATGAGGTCCCGGAAGGGCAAAGCTTATTCCGATGCAAGATTAACTGCATTGGCATGTCCTCATGATCTAGAGGATATTACTCCTGCACTCGAAAATATGATGCTTGAGTGTTATGATTCGCCATTATTTACTTGTTCTTTTTTTTTCAGTTTCAGATGCTAAATGCCAGTTTTTATAATGAACTATTACTTTTATAAAAAAAAAAAAAACAAGTTTGAGAAACTTCTTTATTTTTGTTATGCCAATATGAAACTCACTTTAATGTGTAGCACATGAATGCTTGACCAACTCATTTGCATACATTACTTATTCCAAGTTTATATTTATCACATTGGTTTGTTTACTTGCGTGCGTACAAGGTGACGTACGTTCACTTGTTATTACTACGGTTGTATTTGAGGAGGTAAATTGATGGTGAGATGAATTCTTCAAATTAGACACTTTCCTGTTGAATGAAAAAGCATGTGTGTGTGTGCATATGTGTTAGTCTGCCTGTATTTCCTGATGAGCAGAAGTGGTGGACTGATATTGAAAAGAAGCAACGCAGATGCATAAGAACACGATGGTGAATGGATCACAAAGAATACAAATATGGGTTTTCCCAATAAAACCTGTCAGAGAATTTATGGTTGATTTTTGACTCGAAAAAAAATAGCTGCTTCCAGAGTAGTTTGCTTAAAGACTATTTTGATTAAAACACAAAAACAAACATTGCTCAAACATAATCCAAACAAACTATTAATCTACAATTTTCAAGTGATGCTAACTATCTCCATTTTAGAAATTGGCCTGTCTTATTTTTCCTAACCTACATCCTCAGGTCTCATAAGTACATTGGTTTCTTATGTTGACGATGCCCACATTCTTGCCTTGAGTGCTTTATGCTGCCATGGTTGTTTGACAATTCTTCTACCAGTAGGCAGTACAGAGCCCAGCATTCTCTTCCAAGTTTTGAGTTCTATTTCGTACAATAACAAACATGGCAAGGTTGGAGGAGCTTGTTATAATATACATTCTAAGATAGAGACAAGAACAGAGGCAGCACAGTAAATGCATCTACCGTGCTGCCTACATCTGAATTTGACTGGAGTGCCACCAGTTTCGTTGTCTTCTTTCTCTTTGTTCCTTTTGATGGTTGCATTTGAGCAGAACTTGCAACACTGCCCTCAAGGAGTTCTAGAGGTTCTGCTCCGTTTAACTACACATCTGCATGCTCCCCAAAAAAGTTACAGATTCACACATGAAATGAATGCAGAATACCATCGAACAGTGAAGTTTGTCATTCACTCAGCAACTGAAACAATCATTCCTTCTCTCATTTACAGGTCTGGGCATTTTAGGGTCTTAAGTCAACCTTCTATATTTTGTTGGCCAGTGGGAGGAATCTGGAAATTCCAGATGACCCACACAAACATGGGGAGAACAAGCAAACCCCATATATAAAATGTTCCTTGTTGGATTGTATCAAGGGATCTCTTTGCTGTGAGTTGGAAGCATCAATGACTACGTCAGATATTTTCAGTTTGAATTGCCCAATGCAGCTGGAGTCTGTCATCTCACAGGGAAAGTAAAGGAAGCACCTGTTAACCTGCCGGTGTGTGACTTATTTGGGTCCACAGAATATTTTACAGCTTCTGGCTATGCATGTCAAGTCTCTGTTATAGCATGCATTTAATGTTTATTAGGTGAATGAGATTAGTGCATATCATTCAGTTGTCAGGGGGCCCGGCAGCATGTGTGCTGAGGCGGTGAGCTTGTGTTCCTGTATTTCCAGATTAAAGGGATTACTTTCAATGTCTGCACGCCTGGATACACGGTCTTGTGCAAAGTGTGCAATGCATGTTCAATCGAAGCTTTTACTTTGAACTTTTTACTTTTACGAAGTGAGATTGATAACTGATGACAGACCATGTCAACGGAGTATAAAGATGAGGTGATGGGCTAAATAAATCATGGCATTCCGGTATTCTTTCATGGTTCTTCTTTTTGCCTCTCTTCTGAGAAAGATAAATAAATCAATGCTTTGAGTTCTGCTACCGCATTGCTAAGATTTTAGCGGTACAGCAGGAACTGGTTTGAGGATTTGCATCTATGTGTGCCTTAAAAAGCCCCAGGTGAGTGCTGTAGAATGAAGTTTTAGTCAGAGCATCTATAATTGAGCATTGCGCTCATTCCACAAGAAATCAATTTCCCCTGCTCCTTAGCAAATGTAATGTATCACTGGGAGGTCTTTCCCATTTTTCAGTGTGATTAATTAAGGCAGTTCAACTTCTGTGGGAAATGCTCATTGAACGGCTCGACAAACATCACACATGCACATCACCGGGACGACCCCCCTGCATGACATCATCTTGTGCCAATTGAATGGATAGCTGGAATTAGGAGGAAACCTGTCTTCTGATCAATGAAGCATCACAGTTTTGCCCTCCCGGATTTACTGTGATTCCTGACGTTCATGACTGGATTCCTTGAGGCATCCTGTTTGAGACACATGGATGGCATTATTACAATCCCTCCAGGCCCCTTTCATTCATGATGAGTAAGAACCTTTTTATTTTCAAAATCAAATTCAGTCTTAATGGCTTGTGTAGTAGTCTGCTTATGCTGCATGGAAACATATCTGATACAATTCAGCTAATCTTGTTATGACCACTGAGTCAGTCAAATGAAAAGCAATTTTATTTATAATATATATATAAAGGTGTTCATATCTGCACTTGATACCAATGCACCTCCTCTTTCCCAACAGTATTATCAGAGTATTATCAGGATCAACCCCCGCAGGGCAGCTGGACCAGAAAACATCCTGGGGCGGGCCCTGAGAGCTTGTGCCAATTAGCTGGCTGAAGTTCTCACCACCATCTTTAACGTCCCCCTCAGCCTTAGCACCGTCCCCACCTGCTTGAAGAACACAACCATCATACCCCTCCCCAAGAAGTGCCATTCCACCTGCCTGAATGACTACAGGCCAGTAGCTCTCACTCCAATAATTTTGAAGAGTTTCGAGAGAGTGGTGCGAGCCCACATTCAGAACAACTTTCCGGAAACCCTAGACCCCCTTCAATTCACATAGCGGCCCAACAGGTCCATCTCAGACACCATAGCCGCCATCCTCCACCACTCCCTCTCCCACCTTGAAAACAAAGACTCTGGCATCAGGATGCTCTTTGTGGACTACAACTCCGTCTATAAATCCTGGTAATCTAACACCTGGTTGTGCGGTAATCCCCCACAAACTCCCCCACAAAATGCCAACCTTTGGCCTGCCCCCCACCCTCTATGACTGCATCCTGGACTTCCTGACTCGCAGACCCTGGTCTGTCGGGATAGGTAAGAGGACCTCAGCCAGCATAACCATGAACACGAGTACTCCTCAGGGATGTGTCCTTTGTGCCATCCTCTACACCCTGTTCTACCCCGACTGTGTGGCCTCCCATGAGGACAGCATCATCCTGGAGTTTGCAGACGAAATCGCAGTGATAGGACGCATCACTAGTGGAGACGAAACAGATGGAGGATGGAGGTGGCAAGTCTGACATCTTGGTGTGAGGACAAAAACCTCACCCTCAACATGGACAAGACCAAGGAGATGATTGTGGGCATGAGGAATGAGAGTAAACCTCATCAACCACTGTTCCTCCAAGGTCATGAGGTTGAGAGGGTGAACAGCTTTAAATACCTGGGTGTCCAGATCAGTGAGGACCTCACCTGGTCCCTCAACACCAAGCAGATGGTCAAGAGGGCTCAACAGCGGCTGTACTTCTTGAGGAGGCTGAGGAGGATTGGCATGTCGCCTATGATCCTCAGCAATTTCTACAGGTGCATTGTTGAGAGCATCCTTACTAGCTGCATCACTGTGCGGAACGGCACCACCACTGCTCTGGACTGCAGACTCCTGCAGCGAGTGGTAGAGACTGCGGAGAAGATCACCAGAGCCCCACTGCCTTCTCCGCAGAGTATCGACCACCACAGAGTTCACAGGAGAGCTGCCTCCATCGCCAAGGACCACACCCACTCTCAACATGAATTGTTTACACTCCTACCTCCGTCCGGAGGTACAGGAGGGAGGAATGTAGAACAAGACGACTGAAGAACTCGTTCTACCTGACTGCCATCAGACGCCTAAACAGCGTACACTATTCTTGCCCCTGCTCTTTATATGCAGCACAGTCAGGGCTGTGCTCATCTCACATGTCACTAATGCGATGCATGGACACTCAGTTGACATGAGGGGTGGAGCTGTCAACTAATCACCACCTGGTGGTGAGCTGGCTCCTATGATGGGGGAGGATCCCAGTCAGACCTAGGAATGCCTGGCAGAGTCCCATGTCAGAGGGACAGAGCTCCCTCTGACAGCAGAGCTACAACCAGATACTGAGGGAAGTAGGGCACATAGAGTTCGAATGGGCCGTGTTCCCTGCTTCCATTGTCAAGGTAGCAGACCGGAGCTGTGGCTGTAAGGCGGTCTGTGCTTGTCGGGCAGAGACCCTTGAACCCAAAGGTGGACCCCAGCAGTGAGGGATGCCGTCAAACTGAAGAAGGAGTCATATCGGGCCTTTCTTGCCTGTGGGGCTACGGAGGCAGCTGACAGGTATCGGCAGGCAAAGCGGCATTCTGCTACGACAGTTGCCGAGGCAAAAACTCAGGCTGAGGGCTTCGAGGAGATTCTGGTCCACCATCTGGCAGCTCAGGAGGGGGAAGCAGTGCCCTGTCAACACTGTGTACAGTGGGAGCGGGGCGCAGCTGACCTCAACTCAAGACATTGTAGATCGGTGGCAAACCCGATCCTGACAAAACACCTTCCAATGAAGAAGGCGTATCAGTGCAGGGTCTGGACCATGTACCGGTATGTCGTGGTGAAGAGGGAGCTGAGCCAGAAGGCGAAGCACTCAATATACTGGTCGATCTATGTTCCTACCCTCACCTATGGTCATGAGCTGTGGGAAGTGACCTAAAGAACGAGATACAAAATTAGTTTTCTCTGCAGGGTGGCCGGACTCTCCCTTGAAGACAAGGTGAGAAGTTTGGCCATCCGGGAGGAGCTCAGAGTAGTCGCTGCTCCTCCGCAAAGGAAGGAGTCAGATGAGGTGGCTTGGGCATCTTGTGAAGATTGCTTCTTCAATGCCTCCCGGGGGAGGTGTTCCGGGCATGTCCATCCTGGAGGAGGCCAGGGGGAAGACCCAGGACACGGTGGAGAGATTGTCTCTAGACTGGCCTGGGAGTGCCTTGGGGTCCCCCAGAAGAGCTGGACCATGTGGCTGGGGGAGGGAAGTCTGGGCCTCTCCGCTCAGGCTGCTGCCCCTGTGACCCTGCGGAGATGGCATGTTCTCCCTGTGTCTGCATGGGTTTCCTGTGGGTTCTTCTGTTTCCTTCCACAGTGCAAAAACATGTAGCAGGTTAACTGGAAAATTGGGAAAATTGCCCCGAAGGAGTGAGTGAGTGAGTGAGTGAGTGAGTGAGTGAGTGAGTGAGTGAGTGAGTGAGTGAGTGAGTGAGTGAGTGAGTGAGTGAGTGAATGGTTGTCTGTTTGTATATGTGGCCCTGCGATTGACTGGCGACCAGTTCAGGGTGTAACCCACCTCTCAGCCGATGATAAT
>CAAKHD010013617.1:336297-380361 GCA_901007705.1 Fistularia tabacaria | reverse complement strand
CTGTGGGTTCTTCTGTTTCCTTCCACAGTGCAAAAACATGTAGCAGGTTAACTGGAAAATTGGGAAAATTGCCCCGAAGGAGTGAGTGAGTGAGTGAGTGAGTGAGTGAGTGAGTGAGTGAATGGTTGTCTGTTTGTATATGTGGCCCTGCGATTGACTGGCGACCAGTTCAGGGTGTAACCCACCTCTCAGCCGATGATAATTCGGATAGGCTCCAGTATACCCCACGACCCTGAGTGCACGATAAGCGGCAAACAATGGATTGCTATATAAATTTCATTTCACCTAACAAACTTTACAAGTTCATTAGAATGACCAATTACTGAAAACAAAACCGGTGTCGTGAATGGTATCAATGAAGGGTTTTTGCCTGCAGGGTTTTAACTTATTTTATGTGTTTTTTTTGTTTTTTTTAATTTGGTTTGTTTTTAATTTCTAGCTTGATATAAGTGCAGTCAGTTTTACCCCTATGTAAGGAATGTGCGCATTCCTTACACAAAGTTGATAAATTGGTCAGTCACACGTCCCCCATTTGAACTCTTCTGTGCGTTAATAATTCGGCACTCTTGTGTTGCAGCCAAAAGGGTATGTGATGAGACAGAGGTGATTCAGCAAGGATCAGAAATCTGTGAAAGCCATAATTAGAACATAAAAAAGAAAAAAAGGAAAAGTGAACTGGATGGCTATCTAACACCTATTGTTATAGGCTGAAAGCAAGCGGGGCAGTGGGAAGAGCACAAACTAGGCCACTGATCAGCCAACTTTGCCGGAACCAGAGCCGCGCCCACACTGTCCCACTGACATAGTGGGTTGGACTGAACATAAAACTCATTGGAACTGGAAGTGGGTTTGGGGAAATTATCTCATGATTGTAGGATTTTATTGTTTTTTGTCAACCATTGTGGAAGATTAGTCAGCATTGTTCATTCACTCATTCATTCATTATCTACATCACTTATCCTGTACTCAGAGAGGCAGGTTTAACCTTGGACCGGTTGCAAATGGATCACAGGGCCACATATTGGGACAAACAAACTTCTACTCTCTCCTGCTGCATGTTTTGGGACTGTGGGAGGAAACTTGAGAACCCGGATGAAACCCACACATGAGCTCCACACAGCAAGACCCCACTCTGGAATCGAATCAAGGACTGACTTACTGTGTGGCGGAAGCACTAATCACTGCCTTACCGCCCTACAGTCAGCTTTGTATTTTAAAGATTTATCCTTGTTGCATAAATTCTTTTCTAGAATGTACTGTTGTACCATTAAAATAACAGCTGCAATTTCTCCTGTCTGTGCTGGTGTGCCTCAGGGTTTTAATTACGTATTACCTTGTGACTGTTCCAGATGACCTTGAGTACAAGCCCCCCCCTCCACCCCACCCCCTCTGGGCACCTAAAAATTTTCATGGTTTTTTATTGATTGACATTCATAGGCTTTTTAGGATCATAAGAAGAATAAGCTCAATAGTGACCTGACTATGACAGCCGAACATAGCCAGAACTGGGATTTCCAAAGTGATTTGACAGATTGCTGAGCTGCATAGATACAAAGAGACAGAAAAAAAGGACCAAAAACCAACACATTGCATTTTGAAATATCAAACATTAAGCTCTGAATCTTCCAAACGTAATCACACAGGGAAATAGAAGATCTCCGTTTTTTCTGAAAAGGCAACAGGCGCGGTGAGATGGTCAAACTCCACGTCAAAAAATAGAATAGAAGAGAGTCTTAACAGGGTAAATACACAGAAAGCTGAACATCATCAATGCAATTTTCAATTTGTCTGACCCCATTATTCCGAGTCCAGTCAGCCAATGCAGACTTAATGAACTTTGGCTGGCTGCACTTCACTCCCTCAGCTATTTCTCCTATCTTTTTCCACAAGAGTCAAACTAATCTATATTTGAGTTTTATGAATGTTCAGGGGAAAAGAAACCTGAAAGCTCTTCGCTCTATGTCAACATAATTTTTGGAAGTAGGGAGACGAGCCATTGATTCAATGCTGAATACAGTAGATTATTCTGATTAAAAATGAGTATGTGTATCAACCATGATTTAACTTTTTTTTTCCCTTTTGAGATTTTGCTTTTATTTTTCTGGGACATCAACAATTTGATGATGAGATGAGGAATCTCTGGAAAGAGAATGCCCATAACCCATATATGCATTTACAATCTCAAAATAGTATAACATCAGCGACAAGAAGCTTCATAGTTTTAAGTAGGAGATGGCTGATATGTGCAAAAACCCATTCGGATTCAATGTTGCCACATTTCCACATACATCTCAGTTATCCTCTTAATTATATTTTCATTCAAAAACATAAAGAAATCATTGTTAACTTTATCCATGCTAGAGGGATGCGAAAGCAAAGTTGAGCTGACAAGTCCCCTATCCTGGGCTACCCTTGGTGATATGCTGACATGTTTTTTTGTTTTTTTTTACGTGGGTTTTTTTTTAGGCTGTAATGAAAAAGAGGGTCTTCAAATACATTAAGGCTGGCAAATCCTTGATGCAGAAAAATAAATCCATCTACAATTATAACAGTAATGGTACAGTGCACATGTTTTTAAAAGCAAAAGAATACAGCTGTTAGAACCCGTCATAAAAGAAATGGAACAGTCTCCAGATTAAATTTTGACTTTCTGATGCCTGGGAAATAAAGTTTTAAGGGGGCTTTGCCCTCTAGCAGGGAAAGCTATACACTGCTTTCTCTTTAAATAGATTGCACACATCTGCCAACTGCCCACTTGTCTGTTTGCGTTAACCATTGCCTTCAGCACTGTGCTTGATGCAACAGCAGCAGTAAACAAAAATGCAGCGAAGGAAGTCTGCCAACAAGATCGCTATTTAGACAGATCTCCTTAAATCGTGTGTGTTGTTAAAGTATGTGCCCAGTATGCATCATGCCCTCTTTGCATTTACAATACATTTGCACTTTCAAGCCCATATTTATCCTATGGACTGTTCATGTGTCAGTATAGACCAGATATCTCTCCTCTTTAGCCATAAACATCCCATATTTAGTTGATGGGGATTCTTGAATACTGCTTGCAAATGCAAAGCCAAAAAAAAGAGGGGTAGTGCTGAGAGGCTGATTGATGCTTTACGTAATTAGACCCCTGTAGGTGATGCAAAATGGAGAATTTATCAAATCCAGTCCTCTGTTTTTTTGAAGCGTTGAGCATGGTAGACCATATTAATTCTTTTTTGACCATAAAACTCTTGTTGACAAAGGCATTCAATCTTTTTTTAATCTTTTATCTCAATTCGTGTTGCCTTTCCGGTGACTCTGTTCATCTTGAAGATTCACAGATTTTAGCAGCTGTCACTTCATTTACTGCTGCACACCAATCCTGACAGAATATTGATTGGACTTTGTAAATGGTTTCAAAACCTCCTCCTTTATAGCCCTCAGAAGATGAAATCTTTATAAATGCATACATGATTGATGATGATGATGCTCATCTGCTATTATGCTCACGATGATGAGTATAACAACAACAATACTACTAAAATAATAATAGTAATAAGGCGGCATAATGGTTCGTGGTTCTGCCTCACAGCAAGAAAGTTCCTGGTTTGATACCAAAAAGGGGGGCGTTTCTATGTGGTGGAGTTTACATGTTCTCCCAACGTCTGTGTGGGTTTCCTAAGGGTTCTCCGGTTTCCTCCCACAATCCAAAAACATGCCCCAGGTTCATTTGAGACCCTTAATCGGCCAGACACGTGAATGAAAAAGTGAACGCTCGTATATCTCTCTATGTGACCTTGTGCTATGATAGGCCCCTGCCACCCCTTGACCATGAGTGCAAGACAAGCTGTATAGATTATGGATAGATGAATGATGATTATTATGGTCATTACTATCATGATAATATGATGCAGTTCCAAGCAACCGCAACAGCTGACCAAGCTACTTAACAGGGTGCCTGGGTCAACTTTGGAGAGCACAGCAATCATTTCTTCACCTGATCCTATTTGGAATTGAGTAGGAGAGAATGAAATTATTTATATAGATGTATACCTTTTACTCCTCAGATTTTGCCAGGCTAGGGATACATACATTTGATCTGGGTCACATTTGTCACAGCGTTGAGGCCTTTTTTGGGTGAACCACTACAGGCAGTTACAGATGGCAAAGCTGGAACTAACTTAATACAAAAGAAGACCAATATAGATATGGCATGTAGTTACTACTACACCAGAATTTTCTTTCAGCATTTCATTCAGGAGCTTAACTAGACTTGGAAATGCGGTGGGTCATTGAACCAAAGTGTTTCCGTTTGCATCTGCTGGCCAAATGTAGACTAATCATCTGCGTTTTTATTTCAGGACTTGCAGGTGGAACAAGGGGGGCTGCAAATGTCAGTCTGCACTCTTTAAGGCTCCCAATTATTTAATGTGCACCATTCACTCTCCTTTTCTCTCTCTCTTTCAGTTAATGAACCCTGCTCAATTACAACTGAACCAAGATCCTTCAATTTAGGCAGGAACAGAAAGTCTTTACTGGAATGTAAACTAATTTTCCTCGAGTGCTATTGCATCTTGTCACGGATGTCTCTGGCTCGATTGAGCATGTGCACTCAACTAAGAAGAGAATAAAAGGATGAAAGCCTATGATCCTGATAAAACCAGTGTTTTTTTTGTTTAGATATTTTTTCAGTAGTATGTGACTTCTATTTAGGCAAATAAAAGTAAAACAGCAAAGTAGACATACTTTGAATAGAACATGAGCGTAGAGCGAATTTACTATAGTTTTGACTGGGAAAACAACTCAAACACATCTTTTTAGAGGCATACAGTAATTTTTACTCCCATGTTGGTCCCATAGAGGCATTAAAATCAAGGTAATGGCAGTACAGAGTGCAGTACAGTAAGAGTTAAAAAGTCTTTGTAGCTTTTGTGGATGCTAATTTTGTCCCAAAACAAATCAAAGGACATGCCAAGGGACCTCTTTGCAAACAATAGGGTTACTTTACAGGAAGGCCAAAAAGATGTGTGCAATACAAAGTTCGGACAAATCACTAACGTTTAAGATCAAGCCATCAATATGGCAATGGAACACTATGGAACCGAGAAAGCAATTTGGTCAACTTTAGAGAAGTTGAGGAACGGGAGAAACAAAGCTGGTGCATTGACAGTGGAATGATGGGACCAAAACAACAGAAGGAAACGGAGTGCTCTGAATTAGTACATCAATTTAATAAGTGGCTTTGAGTATGAGAGTGAATGAAACCACAGTGTGTGTAAGATTGACAGTTTTATCTAGATTCCTCTACATCTAGATAAAAACTTACACCAGTTATTGTTCTGATGGGATTCCGAGATAAAACCGCCAAACAGCAACTGTAATTATAAGAACATGATCAAGGATCACTCGAAACGATTGGTACAGATATGGATCTCAACAATCATGTACATCATGCTGTGGCACCGGATGAAATACAAGATGGCTTATCCAGTCAAAGACGAGGATGACCCGGATCATTCCCGGCTGCAAGAATACCCAAATGAGAGCAGTGTAGCAATGATTTTGAATTTTCGCAAAATTTCATACCATCATCATCATCGTCATCTCTTCAAATGTCAATGGTGATATACTGATGTTCATGTTGAAGACATTGGAGCTTCAATGTGGGCTGTGGTCATTACATGTAAGCTAACAGAGGATGCCGTTGTTTATAAGATAACATCCTGCTGTCTCAAACTGAAAGCAGTGAGATGAACTCTGTGAATTAAGAGGAATGTTTATCATTTCAATGTTCTGTTTCATAAATACCTCAGTTTTATAGAACTACAGAATTTATGGTCAATTCTTGGTGCACCAACTGAGCTGAGGTCAATGTGTTCACAGGTATGATTTCATTGGCTTGCAGGAAAGATGAGAGAAAAAAATGAAAATGGTTGAATTTCAAGGAGCACAACAAAATCATGACAAGATAGGTTTGGAGGATATTTGAAGACTGAAACCTCAACACAAAAAAAAGTATATTCTCCAGTCCCGCAACCACTAAACTAACAAACATTTCATGATATATTTCGACTTTTCTGGTTAACATGTGTCTGAACAGCTCTTTCCTGCTATGAGGTTGGCAATCCTCCACTCTCCCAACAGAAAAAAGATGGAATGAATGCATCTATATGGAAAGCTGAGGAAAAAAAAAATTAAAAAAAAGAATAAATATAAATAAATGAATACATATGTGTGTGTGTGTGCGTATATATTATATATAAAATTTACATAAAATATAGTTTACATTGTTTTTGAGAAATTGACATTTAACGGTAACAGAAGGCTCATTTGTAATTGTTATATTGTGGCGTGTCGGCAAGGAAATATGACGACGGAGTTGTGGAGGGGTTCAAACTTTAATGTGTGGACACGCCAACTCAATAATTCACTTCTCCCGAACATTCGGGAACATCAGTATATGTACCCCCCTGTAACCACGCCCCCTGAGCCGTCAGTCCATGGGTGAGAGGCCACACCCTTTCGTGTCTGCCACAATGTATTTAAATCTCTGTTTTAGATACCCACGTATGTGCACACACACACACACACACACACAAACACACACACACACACACACACACACACACACACACACACACACACACACACACACACACGCAGTATGTATTCAGAGATACCATTTCCATTTACTTTATACATGGCTCTAATTGAATTAAACGTCCACATGAATGCCAGGACACAAAGGCTACCAGCAGATCATTGCCCAGAGGATCACATTGCTTTTGCTGCCTTGGCTTCCCAGAGATGTGTGTTCTCCATGCAGGCAATGCAGGTTCTCGAAGCAACTAAGGATTCATTGGATTGGGCTACCTTCTCCCATCCCTCAGTGGTTGACTCCTCATTCTTAATTTCCAATTGCAGACAGTTTTAACAAAACTCTTCCTCTGTCAAAATGGTCAATGGTCTCAATTTATATATAGAGCTTTCACATCAGGTGCTTTTGAAGTGTTTTATACTCGGTTGCATTCACCCATTCACACACACACACACGCTTACAGACTGATGGTGGCAGAACAGCAATGCAAGGTGCTAACCAGGCTGTTGGGAGCTATTTGGGGTTCACTTTCTTGCCAAAGGACATTCAACATGCTGACAGGTTGAGCTGGTAATCACTCACCGACCTTCAGATTGGAGGCTAGCTCTACCAACAGAGCCACAGCTGCTCTGTATAATTTCAAATATCTGGCACTGGGCTTAAGAAATCTGTGTGGAAAGTCTCAGCAAACAAGTATTGCGACATTGATGTAAAAGATAAAATAGGATGTATCTAAATGGCTGTTATTTAGTTAAGACAGACTGTAAAATTTAAATAATTGACATTACTGAAAAAGCTCTATATCACCTAATCATTACCTTGGGGGGCACCCTGAAAACAATTTAAGGTGGTCTAATGAGATGGAGTACTGTTTCACTGACAACAACCAGAGCAGGCTGTGGCTTTTTATGGCCTGCAGTCAAGGCACAGCCATGCAGCCGATCATGTCTGACCTGCATGAGGTGAATCAAAAGGTCAGACATGCATGAAAATTATTTTCACAATGCACACATAAAATTGTGTTGTTCTGATTTTTTGGGGCTTGAAGATTTTTTTTTATTTTGTTGTGATTTACAAATTACCTCGCAGGTTTGCATAAGCAACAACAAGTGATAAGGGCCAACTAGCCCCTCAAAATGTCAGCACAGGAGAAAAAAAAGCAAAGATACACACCAAATGCCGTGTGTTAACATGACATGAACAGATAAATATCCATTTTGCAGAAGTCAAAGGTTAAGTCATGTGCTTGACTTGTGATGCACAAGTCGCTGTGTTCATGAATCATGATGAGAATCAACACTATGTGACCAAACATGCAGCGAAAACAAGAACTTATCTGATTAAGTGTGGGCAAGAAAATGGGATGCTCTGCTCCCTAAGCTGCAAAACCAAAAAGATACTTTTATAAATATTCAAATATCCGACAATTGATGTGACATCCCACAAAAACGTTTGTTGATCGAGAGTTGGAGGTTGGACTCTGTTTTGTTTGACTCTGTAGCGTCAATAGTAAAAGTAAGTAGATAAAGTAATTACCAAATACATATTTTCTTAGATATTTAAAATAAAACAATGGCAATCACATCAGTGGAATGATTTCAGAGGAGAATATAGAGTAGATTCTGGAATCAAACAACGTAAACAAATTTTTCATAATTTCTAGAAGCACCCAAAACCTGGTCATGTCATGCATATGTTTATATAAATGTGCTGGAGGCACTGTAACAGTTTCTATAGCTCTGAATAGAATTAAAAACTGAAATGTTATTGATGAAAAGATCCAAAGCAGAGTGAGCAGAGATGAAAATGTTGAGGTTATCTTTGGGAATGAGGATGGGCAGGATCATGAATGAGTCCATCAGGGGGATAGCACAGGTGAAATGTTTCGAGGTGAAGCCAGACTGAGATGGTTTCAACATTTACGGAAGAGGGACAGTGAATATCTTCGTAGAAGGATGCTGATGTGGGAACTGCCAGGCAGGAGGCCTCGCGGAAGACCAAGGAGGAGGTTCAAGATTCATCTGTAACCACAATATACTTTTGCAATTACATACCGTAAATAAAATCCACATCCCCATATCTCCCAATCGATTCATTTATCCACTTTTATAGTTTTCCTATATTTCTCAGCAAGAGAACAATCTAGTATTGTTTCACATTTCGCGCGACTAAATATAAATTGGAAGCTCTATGAGGATGCATCCTGTTAAAGATCTTGTGATAGGGTGACCCCTATTCGCATTACTGTGAGCAAATAACAGATGGATGAACACCATGGCTGACCTCCTAAACGGACGCTCTCTGTATGCAGCCCACTTTCTGTGGCACATAATGAAAATAAGTAAAAAACATTATGTACAAACATCCATCCATCCATCCCCTTTGTGCAACTTATCTGAAGTCGGGTCGCGAGGGTAGCAGCTGGAGCAGAGAGGCCCAGAATTCTTCCTCCTCAGCCACATGGTCCAGCTCTTTTGGGGGGATCCCAAGGCGTCCCCAGGCTAGCTGTGAGACATCGTCTCTCCAGCGTGTCCGAGGTCTTCCCCATGGCCTCCTCGCAGATGGACATGCCCATCTATAAACAAACAAAAAAAGCTAACATGAATCAGTTTTTGTGTTGTCTTCTTAGAGAGCGACATTGCCACGACTTCAGATAACTCCTCTGAAAAAGTTCTAAATGTTTCATACAGCCGCACCACACAGAGACAGTCGTTTATATGATAAACGCCCTAGTACTAATTGCATACTCTGGATACAATCTGTCCTAGAACTGCAGAACGTGAGGGATGCCTTAGTCTCTAAGGGATTGTCTTGCTCTTCATGGTGTCAGATGAAATGGACTTCATTACAGCTGCAGTGGACAAAAAAAAAAAAACAGGAAATATAATGTGTTTCAAAACATCTGTGGATGAAATGTTTTAGGATTGTGTTTTTCCGCATTGTCTAGGACACCCCTTGGACTTAACCTGCTGCTCATCTTATATCAATGTTTCATTGCTAGTAACTGTTATACACACCATCCAATGGAAAAAAGACTAAATAGACTAAATTGTCAAATAAACTATATGGCAGTCCGTCGCTCAAACAGAGCCTGCCCTGTTTTAGTGATGGGTTGGCTGTTGACCTAATGGATAACATACTGGCGCTGTTGGGATCTGATGATGGCGGGGTTCTATTCTGCCTGCAGCGTGCGCAATCTTGGCGAGCTCCCGGTGTCTGGCCACCGGCGACTGGCGGGGTTTGGTGGAGGAAGCTGACTGTATCCTGCTGACGACCAAGCGTCTTAATTGACACAGTGTCTTTCGCCACCTATCCGTGCAAGATGGGGGATTGGGCCAGAGTGCATGCTAACTTTTTGGCGTCAGCGGATGTATATCAACGTTTGTTGGCAAGTTTTCCATCGTGAACGATACCCATATTTTCAGCCATGTCTCCGAGTCATGGTGTGGAGCACTTCAACCCCACAGTGGGACCACCCGTTTTCGTGCGGATGTGGCGCCTAGACGCGGCCAAGCTAGGGACCGCTCAGGAGGAGTTCACCACAAAGGAATGCCTGGGGATAGTGCAGTGGTCCAACAGTCCGTGGGCCTCCCTGCTCCACATGTTGTCCAATGCCAATGGGTCGTAGCGCCCCTATGGCGACTTTCGGCGGTTGAATAATGCCACCGGGAACAACTGCTACCCAATACCCCACATTAAAGACTTCTCTATGCAGCTGTCAGGCGCCACCATTTTTTCCAAGGTGGATCTGTTCCATGGTTATCATTAGGGGCCCGTGCACGTAGAGGACATGCCCAAGACCGCGGTGGTCACACTGTTTGGGTTTTTTCGAGTTCCTGCGCGTGCCTTTCAGCTTTAAGGATTCAGCATGTAGTAGGGAAGTCCAACCCCGTTGTGGCCCGTCACGAGCGCTCGTGTTGCCGGTGCATGTTGGGATGGATTTCTCGGCGATGGCTGCCGACCAGCCTGGTGAGACGGATGTTTTTGCCCTGAAGTTGGCCTCAAGCCGGAGATGGTAGTGGTGCAGGAAGGCAGCCCTGCCCTGTGGATGCCTGCCTGCTTTTGATGTGTTTTCGACTCGGTGCATTCCCTCTCACACTCGGGCGTCCCAGCGTCAGTGGAAATGGTGAATGCTAAGTTTGGCCTGGCATTCGTAAGGACATCAAGGAGTGGGCAGGCCATGCGTGTGGCATGCCAGCGGGCTAAGATACACATGCATGTTAGGGCGGCCCTGAAGCTGTTTCCGATTAGGGCCAGGTCTGACATTACTTTGCACAGGGGTCCACAGTTTGTATCGGCGCTCTGATTGGCACTCGCTGGGTCATTGGGGAATAAGGTACACTGTACAACCGCATCCCACTCTCAGGCTAACGGCTTGTGTGAACGGTTCCATCATTCCCTCGAGGCGGCGCTGCGAGCCACGCTCTCAGATGGCAACTTGTTGGACCGTTAACCGTGGATTATGCTGGGGTTATGTTCAGCCCCGAAGGACGACCACATCGCCCGCCTAGCTGATTCTTGGACAGCCGCTGAGGGTCTCAGGAGAGTTCTTGCCTGAGATATCCACTCCCCCTCCCCGTCCGACCGTGGTTCCGGTTGCGCCCCCTGGCCATCGGTTTTCGGGTCCCGTTCACCACTGCTTCCTGCAGCCTCAGGGGCGTGGTTTAAGCCAGGGGTATATATGCGCCCCGGAAGTGCACTGTGTTCTGTTATATTGTTGGTGCTCATTATTAAAGTTTAACTCATCCACGACTCCAAGGCTCAGTCATCAATTATTCCTCGCCATGCACCACAATATCATGTTTCATCTAAAATATCCACTGTAGGAACCTAGCACATCAAAAACAGATAGGAATTTTTTTCACTTGTTTTATTATTTTTCAATCAAATCTATGGTGAATAGTACAAGATGGAATTTTGGCTTCTGAGTGGACTATATTTCTGACCCTGATCTCATTTCAAGATTCAGCTCTCAGAACACTTAATTTTAGTCAAATTGCAATCAGGATGAAGGGAGAGTTATTGAAACAGAGAATAGGGTAAGTCGGAGGAGGGATACGTGAATAGGGTTCGAAGAAGGAGGTTGATTCACTTTGGTGACCCCTGAAGGGAAAAGCTGAAAGGAAAGGAAGAAGATGAAGGGAAAGTTATTGTCTGCTTTGTTACCTTAAAGGTACACAATGTTGTCTGGAGCTTGATTTCTGCAAGGGGACTGGTGGGACTAGACCAAAGTTTACTTTTCAATCCAACAGATTGTATTTATCATTTCTTGGCATACTTTGTAATTGAAAATGAGACCGTATAGACGTAAAACTGCTCCAGGCTGATTTTTTGCCATTCAGATGATCATTTCAAAGTGATACGGTGGAACAAAATGTACACACTACTATTCCAATGACAAAGTATTTGAACCACTTTGTGCAATGTCAAAAAATACGCTTTGTTTTTTCTAAAACATAATCAACTGTGTCAGCTTTAAAACTATTCAAAATGAGTAACGTAATTTAAAAACAGCATTTTCAAATATTGGTTGACATTTAATTTGTCCAACTGTACTTAAAAGATTTCATTTTATTAAAATTTGATTAAATGCCCATAGGCAAAAATTCTGTAGCACTTATTGACATTGGTAATACATTTGCTATTAGTTACATTTATTGACTAAACATTGTGCTGCATAAGGAGTAGAAATTGGGCAGGATTGAAAATGGACATCTAAAATGAGGAATCAAGAAAAGCAATAAGTCACCATAACTGTACTTTAAATTTTCTGTCCCTCAGTCATGTGTTAGAAAATAGGATTGCAACCCGAGGGTGCAAATGCTGATGCCTGTGATTGTGGAGTAGAGCGAGCGGATCAAGATAAAACTCAGATGACACAGACATGGAATAACAGATGGTAATGGATAAAGGGTGGGTTGCATCACTTGCATAAACTTTTGAAACAAAGCGGAGAAACACAGGAGATGGGGAGGCGGCTGATTGCACAATTACATATGAAAGAGGAACTAGTGGGAATCAGTTCGATTTTGAAGCACTGCATCAGTAAGAGACTAGTCTTACAAGTTAACAGTGTAATTGTGAATGAAAGGGGTTTTGACAGCGTGGGAAAGGACAAGTGTTAAGAGTTGACCTAAGCTGATGTGTCAAGTATTCAAAATGATGGAAAAATGATCTTCTTTGCATTATTCACACATCATCAGTACATTACACCAATCGACATGTCATAGAAGCAACTGTTGTCGCATGATTCTCCAAACTAAATTTTAAAGGTCATCTGACTGGGAAAGCAAGGGAATCACTAAAATCATTCAGACAGAGGCAATCTTGATGTGGAGCAATTTCCTAAATCATCAGAATAGTTCATAGAAAGGAAGACCTCTGAGAGATTTAGCCCCAAGCCGTCTATCAGTAACCTGACTGATTTGCCAAAAGGACACATACTGATTAAAATTTAATGCATATGGTTTTTGGGCGGTCCTAAACAAGTCTGGAGCCATGACACCATTTTACCCAGCATCAACATTTTTTAAAGTCTCCTTTTGAATTGCAAAAGATAATCTACTTACTTTTGCATGCAGCAACGTTCCCAGGCCTTGTCACATAGAGGAAGTGATGTCAAATAAATTAAAGTCACTCTTGTCACTTATATTAATCTTTCAGTGCTATTAGACAAGCCAATGTATTATTGATGCTGCCAGACTGCACAGGACTTAATTCTCTCTGACTGGCAGAATGAAAACCACTAAGAGTTTCTTACACCTGCTTATCACACACACTCAGATCAAATGTAATCAGCCTTTTCATTTTCAGCTCAAATTAGGTCCACCAGGCTTATGTTCCTACTGGACCAGAGCATTTAGTTTTATTTAAAGCTAGTGTAGTTGAGCGTGTAGGAGTATGCCTTTTGCCTATCCTCTGCTCACTTACTTAGTCTCATTCCTGAGCTGTCTGTCATAGCAAAATTCCATGGCAACAAACCACTGATAAACAAGACAAGACAGATATTTCTTGATGGAGAACTGATTCAAATCCCGGTGGTTCGGATCAGGTGTTCAAAATTGTGTGTGTTCAAAATTTTTTTTTTAAAAAGACGTAAAAGTCAGCTGTAATTTTTGTGTGAAAATAAACAAACAATCAAGAACGCAACAAAAATCCCTTTCCAATATTGAGATATTCAGATAAAAATGAAAGTTCACAGAGAAGGATTTTGGCCAGCTGTATCATAAGACACAAACCTTAATCCAGGAAATAAAGATACAGATACAGTGCAACTACACATGATTCCAAATCTCTGTGTCATGAAGCAGGACTTAAAGGTCTGAAAGGTTTTCTTTTCCTTCAAGCTGTTCCCTTCAGGGGTCACCACAGCATATAATCTGCCTCCATCGAACCTTATTCTATGCAAACCACTTCTCTCTCACCAAGTAACCTAATTTCTTCTTCACTATGTCCAAACATCTCCTCTTTGATCTCCTCTAGGCCTTCTGCCTGGTAGTTTCTACCTCAGCATCCTTATACTCAGATATTCACCATCCCTCCTCCACATACTTCCAAAACAACTTATCTGAATTCAACTCCCAATCAATCCCCGACTCATGAGACTTAATTCAGAAAATTGCCAAGTCGGCCCTCTCTTGATCAGAATTAATTTGACATCTCCATAAGAGGTTAAATGCCTGGGACTTCCTGCCTGTAGGGTAAAACTTACAATTAAGCCAAAACCACAAACACTTTGAGAAAAATAACGACAAAAATAACGTCAGGGAACTCTTAAGAGGTCTCGATTTTAAAGCCTTTAAAAGAAAAAAAAACGTTTTTACAGTATGAATGTCCACAGGGACTTCTCTCTGCCTTTTTCACACAAGTCACACGGAAAAGGTTTCTGTAGCTTGTGTTGTCTGATATCAACCATTGCCAGCATAATTTCCAAAGGTCTATGGGAGAATGATTTATTTTTAACATGATTTGTTCACCTTCATCACCTAGATATTGTCTATAAATGGTCATCTTGACCTGTTTCATTGACGCTTTGAGTCTTGCGTCTGTATATCGCTCTGGAAATTCTTAAATGGAAGTAAAAGGTGCACAGTCTACAGAAGAACATGTTACACATAGTACATTTAAGTAAAAAATGTACCTAACAGACTAGATCTATAAACAGTCCAAAAAGAAGAACAAACAGACCAGTCACAGACAGACGTGTGATTGAAAGCCAAACAAAGGATTTAGCTACAACAACAGAAGACAGGAGACTTAAACATAGGATATATAACCTAGACACAAAGCTACAAAATACCATTGAATACTCAGCCAATGAGTGTTTCTTCACAATGAAAATGTGTTTTAAATTTCTAAAACCAGATTTACCCTCCACTTCACTTACTTGACAACAGCAGCAGCAGTCACAGCGTGTTCATAAAACGCCTCAGGGAAGGTGTGACTTGGCATCATATACCCCCATAAACCAGTAACTATTTTACCTCTCTTAATATCAAACCCAACCCAACCCAACTATTGGCACATCATCATGAAGGACTGGAGGGCCAGACAGATCTGCAAACTGAGATGAAACTTCAGAGCAGATTGGTCAAGTTGGCAATTATGAAGAATCTAGCAAATCAGAGATTGTTTTTACCGGTAAAATGGGCAAAACCATTTTTTTCTCCAAGAGTCACAATGTAATAGAGATGCTCTGCAGACCTTGACATCTGTGGCATTATGAAGATTATTTTGGAAGTTTGTGGTCTATGCACACACACAAATTACCGGTTGTTTCAGCACAAATTATATTGGCTAAATGGAAGGGGCCTCAGGTGTCTGGCCATCTGCCTGTACAACATTCCCATATTCTGTGTGTTAGTCTGACATACATATGAGTCTCAGTTTTTCTCACCCTATTTGTCTCTTGTCTTTATCACTGTGTCCATTCTCAAATTGTAGGGTTATTTACCATACAGATAGATGCATGCTCTGAGTTGCTGCAACGTTTGATTCATTGATTTGTGACTGTAAATCCTTCCTGATTTTGTCCTGTACCAGAAACGCCACCTAGAACACATAATTGCTTTGGTGAGCTGCCAAATAACAGAAAATACAAATGGGAATAATGTCTCAGTGTAATCATTCATGCGGTCTTCAAGATGAACCGAATGTTGTGATATCTCATTTGTGCAAACTGAGATAATCATATGTTAACTGAATTATGAAACACGGCCTGTTCTTGGAAAAATTATTTATTCTTTTAACTTCAAAAACTCCCCCTTCTGTGTTTTTAATGAGCACCTTTATATTGTGGATTTTTTGCCCGATTTTACCCATGATTCGCGGTTTGGCAGAGTACACACCAGCCAACACAAGTTGGGGACAGCTGGTGTGGCAAATCGGCACAGAGGCATGTGGGGGGAACATACCTTACCTCAGTTGCGGTCAAACCAATTCCCTTCAGACTGAGGGAAGAAGAGTAGGTGGGAAACTGCCGCAGGAAGACAAAGATAACAGGAAATATCAGGAATATCAAAGCTATGGCAAACAGTGAAGAATGGAGAGGAGCTATGAAGGGAAATTGGACAACACGAATTTGATTTACACAAACAACGGCCATTTATTGTCCATATTTGTTAGCATACAGTTTTCTGTGGAACAAGAAAATTTACACCTTTCCTCCATATTCTGACACAAACAGTCTTGTCAGCAATTCCAAGCCAGAGCAATCAAACCAGAGCTTCATTGTGAGCTCATTGTTGTCAAAGATTTCTGGAAATTAAGTCGAGATGTGAAAATAAGCCTACCATTGTTTAAATAGATTATGTGACTATGGCGATGTTGTCAAGAGAATGGTTGGGACTTTTAAGGCAAATTAACCACTGCATTCTTGTTTGATCACACATCCATTAATTTCACTATGGACCTGGAGTGTCCCACTGATCACAGGGAGGACCCGTTTAATGCAGAAATCTCATCTCATAATTGATGCAACTGAATTTGAGTGTTAGCATCATTCCCATCTACAATTTCCTCATTGATGTCATTTGAGCTATAGAATCAAGCAGCATTTTGCCTTGGGCCTTTTTGTTGAACTGCTTATGGTCTTCCTGCAAGGTTGTCCATGTGCAGTCATGATGATATTACTAATCTTGTCTTTTCCTCAACAGTGCTGCCCGGTTGCTGGTGCTTGAACCTCTTCAGCCATCAAGGTCGGCCACCCCAGTGTCATTTTTTGTCCAGAGCCAATTAAATGACGTCCAGCTTTGCCACAAACAAAGTCTGAGTCAAACTGCAAGTGAGCAGGAACCTCCCACTGTTTCCTTTGGCTTTGGAATTTGAGTTCAGCCATATTTAATAAGGAGATTGAGCAATGAGGTGCCAATCTCGCAAATAGGTTCCAATGTGTGATTACATTCACCTTAGCTTATTGTGACAAGAAGATTCAAAGTGCTGTAACCCAGCTCTAATTTGTTTTAAATGACCTGCACACATTCGTTGTTACTTCATTGTCAACCACTGCAAAGTCTTGTTCACTACCATGGGTTTTGTGGGCAAATGAAGTGCACTGTGTTGTGTTTGTTTCATATATTCTATGTTCCCAGTGACTTCTATTTCTGCAAATACTCTCAAAAGTGTTACCAAATAGGTTTTTGTTTTTTTTTACCTGACAGTTAACAAAGAGCCAGGTGTCAGAATTTTGCCACAGAGCCTATTGATTAAAAGCCAGGCTGCACTTATATTGCTTTGATTATTTGAAAAATCTCAGGAAAAACAGTGACATTTTGTTCAGCCATCAGTTACCAAAGCTGACCTGCTGTGAACTTAGTCAGCCCATTTTCCAGCTTATTCTAATCGATACTGTCAAGCCTGGAAATTTTTCTTATTGTGCAGAATTGAAAGTATGTCCCTGTAATTGTGTGTTGAACTGAGAATGAAACTTGCTGCTATGTAATCCCAAATTTATAAAACGGTGTGAGCAAAGATACATTCGATAAAAAACATCTCATCTTAGGATTTTTCTGGCATGTGAAATACACCCCATGCTCCTGATTTTACAAATCCCTACATTCATTTGATATAACAAATTTGAAACAAAAATTTCAAAGTACAAGAGAAAAGTCTGAAACAATTGAGGCGAGAGAATGAGACATCAGGGAAAAACCAGAGAGAGAATGGCAGGCGGGATGAAGAGGCGGAAGCCCAAAATTGGTGGCAGAGAGTGAGAGGATAAATAGAGAATCATTCCCATGCACCTATGGGACAGTAAGAAAGCAAATTTAGATTAAAGATTAATGAGATTTTGGGTTTTAGATTAAATTTCAAACTTTTAGGAATAAAAAGAACAATAGATATGCCATTCCATCTAAGGCCATGTCTTCATTAAGTGGGGATAAACTCAGGCATTGGAATAGGCAGCATGCTTGTGGAGTATAGGTGTGCGTGTGTATATACAATACAGAAGATAACAGAATGCCTCATTCATAATTTGGAAATTGAGCTTTTGTAAAAAAACCTTAAGGAAACATTGTTGATGTCGAAAACAAAGTTGAATTATGTTTCACGCAACTGCATGGTCATCAAACCTTGCAACAGTTGATCCTCTGCAGAGATCCCCATGTGACACAATGTCTTGGTTGTGTCAGAGTATGCAGAGGGACATCCACAACAGGATTCACTTTGCCTCTTTAAAAAGCAATTTAGATTGTTGTAGTGACAAACTGCATCACACTGTTTTATTGCAGACATCTGTTCAAACTTTTGGAATTTTAGGTTTTACAACTTGTTTTTGTAGGACGAGCACACCTGGGCAAAGCTCACCTTGTTATGTGGTGAATAATTTGCAAGATAACATATAAAAAGTGGCACCGTATTTTTGAAAACCATGTGGAGACCTTCAGTTCAAGGAAAAAAACAAAAACAATCTAATTTAGGCAATTATCAAAAGGCAAACTAAGTCGATGTAAAGAGCTGGCAGCAGCGAAGCAGAGCACGTTCTGAGACGTGGCAGAAATTGTGTCTCTCTGAACGCCAAGATCAAGAAAAAAAGCTCCAGTCACTTGATGCAATGCAGACGCAGGATTTCTGAAACAGCCTTTAGCTCATATGACAGATAGTTTTACACATTCACAGAAAACTAGGCTGAAAAGCTTAGGACCAGCTGGAAGGATCCAAAACATGTTTGTTTAACTGTATGTCACTTACCTATTTGACCAGTAAGGGATAAAACATAAATGAGGCCCATTTATGAAAAGTTAAGACGGGTGGGTCAGGCTTAAACTTTCTGTCTGGGACACCCATTCACAAACATGCAAAGCTAAAACATTACAGTTAAACTGGAAAAACTTCAGTTAATTATTTTTACATCATACACATATGTCTTATTTAATTTATATATTGCTTTAAAATGTCTGCTGCTTTACTCAGAGTACCCTTTGCTGTGCTAAATCTGCCTAATCCTGGAATATATGATGCATATTTGAAAAGCTACAGCAATTTAGAGATCTGCTGTGTATATTTATGCCCTGCAGAATGTGTTAATTGTAATCCAATTTGAAAATTACAATCCATCAGTGAATAATTCTATATATTATTAAAACAAATCCAAAAGTTCATAAACTAAGCTGTTTGCCTAATAAAAGGTCTTTGTACTGAGCAATGTAACTTTTCTTTTTAGTCCGTTTAATGGTGAAGAGCCATGTTTTATTAATTGTAAACACATACACTTTAAAAGCAGCCTCTGAAGAATTCCTTACAGGAAGAGATGAACATGCACAAGGATGGGGACAACAATGAAGCAGAATTTAAAAATGTAGATATAAACATAATACAGCAGAGGGGACTTTGTTGGAAAACACTTCTCAAAGGAAGAAAATTCTCTGGTTTGTGCAATTCATTCAATACCCTGAACACATCTATGATTTGTCCCACCGGATGAAACGTCCTGTAACTTAAGTGAATGAATTTAACATTTCACAAATGCTCTCATGCCAATAACGAGTCAGGAACAAAACAATAATTACGAACTCATTGAGCTAAATCTGTTCAAAGGCATGCAGTTTCTGATCCAAAATACACAGTTACAACATGACAACGCATCCATCCATCCATCCATCCATCATCTTCTGCTTATCCTGCACTCAGGGTCACGAGAGAAGCTGGAGCCTATCCCAGCTATTATCGGGCAAGAGGTGGGGTATACCCTGGACTGTTTCCAGTCAATCGCAGGGCTACATATACAGCGAACGACCATTCACTCAGGGAGGCATTTTTTCCCAATTTTTTCAAATTTACCTGTGTTATGATTTTGGACTGTGGGAGGAAACCAGAGAACCCAAAGGAAACCCTCGAAGACACGGGGAGAACATGCCGCCCTTCAACTTAATATCATTCCTTATAATTATCCTGGTGCCAAGAATCTGGGCTAACATTCGGACTGCCAAGTGTGATCAGAAATGACACGGTGAATACGATTACAAAAAGAAAAAAAAAATCTTAGTACGCGAGTAATTTGGTTAGAGAATGTAGCTGCAGAATTTATAATAACACACAAATTTTGCTAGAACCAAGGCTCTGTCCGCATTAAATGGCAATCCTAAAAAAAGTTAGCAATTAAAATTAAAACAACAACAAAAAAAATAAATAGCATGATGGGTGGATCTCAAAAGATGTGGTTAATTTCCCATTGTCTTTTGAGTGCATAACAGCCTGAGAAGAGAATTGCCTTTTAAGTCCAGATAAGTTTATGATACCAGCCTACCATATATCCGGTTCATTTTATACCATATCATTTATCATTCCCAAAAACAGATTCTCATCAGCCACACTGTGTAAATGCAGTATCCTCTCTCATGCTGAATTATTTTATTTGTTTTTCCCCCCTTTCAGAGGTATCATTTAGAGTTATCGGCAGGTGTAAATGGTTGTTAACACAACAGTCTTATCTTAGGGAAGCAGTAACAAAACTAAGAGAGTGGGCCTAATTAAAAATAATGAGCATCAGGGAATATAAATTCCACACTGCTCATTATTGCTGTCCTGATGGCTCCACTCTCCCTCTGAAGGAGGCACGCTCTCTCCTACACCATAATGAACAGATCATACTACTGCCCCCCAGAAAAGCTGACAAACTTCATGAAGGCAACAGAGCCCTTTAGACCACACCGCAAAGGTGGCCTCCTCATGATAACACAGGAGAAGAAGCTCCCTCCCTAACACATCATACAGTCATCTTTGACTTATTATGGATTTTTAAAACGGCTACACACAATAGCTCTGTCCGCTCCTTTAAGATAATTTCAAAGAAAGAACGCTACCTGGGTTGGCCTCAAACAAGGCGGTGAGATGCCAGAGAGAGTCAGCATCCAGAGAATGCAGAACCCTGATGGGTGTGAATAAAGTAAAAGGGTCAGACTGCTGGGAAACCAGCAGTGCTTGGTAAACCCAGTTGAGAATGCGTTTGTGTTTTGATACACCAACAGTATTTAACTCCAGGACATACAGAATCATCAATGAGGTCTCATTGCATGATGTCTTTCATTCATATCTTCTGGATGGTTAGCGGAGGACGCAGACCATGTCCATGGAGTTGAGTCACTTTACAAAACACAGACCCAGGACTTTTGCCTGAACCCAGTTAAAGTATCTATTTCATTTTATTTTTTTGCTTTTAAATTGAGATGCAAAAGGCTTTGTCAACTTCTCAAAATAAAGATTTCTCTGATTGACACACACGGACATTTGGGATTCTGTTTGGTCTTGTCCTCCTGGCTGTTATTACCCTTGACTGATTTGTCACTTAGCAAACAGTAATCCTGACTTGACTTGTCTGCTTTGAGGTGAAGGTTAAAATCAAGCTGCATTATTGCTCATGCGCCAAAATGAATGTTTGACATATTCATAGGAAAGGTAGTCAGGCAATGAAACTTAAGCAATTAAATTGTCATACTTACATGGGGTGCACAAAAGCAATAATTCTTGAAGCAGGTGGGCAGACACTGTCTCAAAAAGATCTGGGTATCATCGGTAGTTCTTCAAATATCTTAAAATCTTTAAAAAAAAAAGAGTGAATTATCAGTGGTAGATTTCAATCTTTTTTTTTTGATTAATGCATCTCAGATTACACTCTGCAATTATGCAGGCAAAAAATGGATGGAAAAATAAAGGCAAAAGTTATATCTCAAACTCCATTGTCAGATCTTTGTCACTTAAAAGAAAAGTTTATAAAGACCCTTAATCATGAGAACTTGAATAAATTTCAAACCAATCAAAAGCCAAACGGGATTCAACTTTATTGTCATGTCTGTTTTTCCATCCACAGTATTAATAAACACACATTAACAATTTCCTCCTTAGACAAACAGGCCTGTGATTCTGCATTATTATAAATGATCAATAGAAGATATTCTGAGAGTGAAGTCTTTCCCTCTGGTGATGCTGTGGGGAAACTGCAAATGGTGGAAATTACCAAACAATGAAATATTGAGAGAACGAAATATGCATCAGCCACAGGCTCACCAAAAGTTGGAATTAAGAGCTGCTCAATTCGTCTTATTTATGCAGCACAAAGAGACAGTGTCTAAAAGTTATCCCTGTGAGAAGGCAACCACTAAAAAGAGGGAAAATGATTGCCAGATCACATGAAAACAACCCAGACTATTCCCCCATGCAGGAAGCAGTACAGAAAGCTGAAAGAGAATTACTGTTCAAAACAATAATAGTAATTATATAACAAAAAAAAGATAGAAAAATAAAATTCTCTAGGTCAGGCAATATAGAGATTCTCTCTCAAAATGCATAGAAAATGACACCGCACGATGCGTATGCTTCAAAAACAAAAAGTTTAAAGGAATAGATAACGGTAGGGTTATTTATTGTTATTATCTGGGAGAAATCAGTTGTTTAGCTTCGATAGGTGTTGTTTCATTTTGAAGTCAAGGGGCGCTATAACGAGCTCCATTCATCAAGCGACGATGTAACTTTTTCGGACCATTGTAATGAGAAAAATGGGGGAGAATGTCTTAGACAGAATTGTACTGAATTGATATGCACAGATTTTTCCAATATTCAGTATCTTATAACTGAAATTCCCATTTTGCAAGGTTTCAATATCATGTTTTTGAGGAGAGGTTATTCATTTGTTGATTTTTTCCACTGTTTTAAAAAGCTCCAAACACATCATTGTAGCACATTCAATTGCCAATTAAGTGACAGAGAGCCTGTCAAACCATTTCTGAAATGACTGAAACTTCCACTGTAACTGATCAGTCTGACCCCATATCTCTGTCTGAACTCTAGTTTTTACATTTTCCTGCAAAGCTAAAACTTATGGAAACTCACTCTGAATAAAGAAAGGTTTATCGGACTCCCAAAGGCAATAACAGTCAAGGTAATTCCCCTCTAATGCAAGCGACTGAAAAGTCACCTTTTTGATCCCAAAGGTTTCCATGCTAGCAGAATGACATATCAACTATTGGCACAAAATAACAAAAACAAAACAAAAAAAGATATGCAGGCAAACTCACAATGATCCAATATGCCATTAAAGATACCTTACAGACATATTCTAAATAGCTCAATACCCTGCTGTTGTAATAGGAGGTCCTGAATTTGTGTTGGACATTTCAGATGCCCATCAAAATTGCTCTCCGAAGAAAAGGAGGCTTGTCCCAAACTCTCAGTGAGGCTTAGTTACATTATATCACCAAAAGTATTCACTTAAGTGTCACTTAAGTTCATATGCGAGTCAAGGCAGGTGAGCGCATACTTTTGGCTGTGTCGTGTATTTTACTGCTAAGGCTGAAAAAACAAGAAAATGGGTTACCCTTTAAAAGTTCTCTATTAGCAAACATGTTGAAACTTCAGACTGGGGACACTGACTGAATTTGACACAATAAAGTCAACCAAAAACGTGATGTCCAAGCAAGCTGATGCAAGGTCTCGGGAGGTTAAGGGAAGATAATAAATAACAATAACTGAAAAAGCCTGTTCGGGGCTTGGCTCGAGCGTATTGTTCAAGGATGTCGGCCACATCTATTTTCCAACTCAGAAATCTATTTCACTGTCACAGGTCACCAGCAGACACGACAGATACACTCTGATCCAGACAACTATTTGACAGTCTTGTCATGGAGATGTGAGTGAAATGCTGAGGGCACAGGAAGAAATATTAATGTTTAGATTGTTGTGAGGTCATAATGCTATTAGATAATAAGGAAAGCATGCTTTACAATTCTGATGAGCACACACACAGGTACTGGAACGAAAGAAGTCATATACAAAACACAAATTTTAATCACAAAGGACTTTACAAAACAAAAATACCTTCATTCATGCATACTTCTATCCCATCTCTTAAGCAGATTCATACTTCTATTGTGCGACTATGCCCTATTATTGTATAGTTCAGATGACTGGTAGGTTTTTGGTAGGATTCGTCCAGATGGACCATTATTAACCATGCCATTAACGTGGTTCAAGTTCCTGTGATAATTGAGCAACTAAAAAGGAAAATTTGAAAGATAAACAATTCATCCCCTTTTTGAAAATAATCTTGCAGACATGATTACACTACAAATGTAGAAAACGGCTTAACAATGATCCCTTTTTCCCCCCAAAGCAAAAGGTGCAAAATAAATGGAAGATTATCTTACCCGGGATGAATACAACCACCAGCGCGGCGTGTTTGGAGCCCACTATCTACTCCACTGAGAGACTTGTGAAACGAGGGCTTGTTTGGCTGTCCCAGATCAACTGGCCTACTTGATGGGGATACAAAAGGAAGCAGAGGTTTGCAAATTGCACTGAGCTTCGAATCCTCATAATGTTGAGTAAATTCTTTCATGTGAGAGTTTAAAAGGTGTAAAGAGCGAGTCTGTGTCATGACAGTTCATTGCATTGATTGTCTACAACTGTTTCCCTCTTCTCTGCCTGTTCTTGATTGTCTCCACCTGTTTCCCATTCAATTTTTGCGTACATATATTATGAGTAGGCATTTGGCTGGTACTGGTTTTCTCAGTGACTTGTTTCCTTGTTCTCAATGTCTTGACTTTGGGATTTTTGATCTCATCAATTACTGGTTTAACTTTCAATATATGCACACATGCATATATGCGGCACTCAATTGTGGGTCATTATCTGAATTTCAGCCTACAAGTCATGTATTGTATAATAATGTAATGGACTGCCCAGCTTTACAAAATAAGAGCAGAAATGGCCAATTTATACGCATGATAACTGTCAGATTCTACTGTCACTATCCACATAAAGCAGTAGCAAGCACTTTGCCCCCAAACGTTTGCTTATTTTGTTGGTGTTTTTCATCTTATATTATTCCCCAGTACTTGTTTCATCTGACCTCAGTCATGCTATAAGCAACAAAGTGTCTTGATTTACTTTGTATGTGATCCTGTTTATTTACACTTTTTATGGCCATGTCTGAGGGCACCTTGCATGCCCATGGCTCGATGTTACTGTGTCTAATTACCTTGTACATGTACTCCCTTATTTCCAACACAAGCATGATATTCTCTGTTTGTAGCCGATGGTAATTGATTTTGATGGCTGCTTCAAAGTGTTCCTTCCAAAGAAAGCGGTTTTCCAAGTGGTACTGTGGTAAGCTTGGCCTCTTTGGAATAAGCTATCTTCTTCACTGAGCATTAGGGGATGTCACACGGTATTAGTTGCCGCATTATCCCCCAGTGTAGAATCTGGCAAAACCACACCTTATCCTCTCCAGGAACTGGCACTGGTCTCTACAAAAACAGCAAAAGTAGCTTTATCATTTCTGACCCATTTCCTCAATCAGAGGCTTTGAGACTTCACAGATTTGATCATCATCCCAAGACACAACATCGGCTGGTTTATCCTAGAAGTACATGACACTCTTGGCAGGAGGCTGGTAACACCATTTATGTAACGTCCCCGAAGTAGCAGCTCTTGTCCTGATGGTGCTTCCTCTTCTCCTTCGGTCAGGTTGGCCTACTTTATCTCAAAGTTGGTCTGAAAAACCATAAAGTATTCACAATGATTAATTGGGTTAACATTGTAGCGCATTTTGATTCAGTGGTATGGGTGTGGTCGTGCAGCAAACTTCAGCCTTAAGGTTGAAGTTTGCTGCACGACCACACAGGATTTTACTGTACTACAAATGTTGTAAAGCCCAGTGGCTGGTGTCTATGGTGACAAACATTCTGGCATTTAACCTTTTATTAGAAACAAAGCCAAGATTCAGTTGGGCAAATAAAACAATAAAAACAAGGGTGCATTTTATTGCTAGATACTATCTGAAAGGTTAAGATTAAAATACGATAGGCAGTCAATGCTATTTTCTTGAAAAAAATAAAATAAACAGGACAATAGGCAGAGCTGGAGGTAACAGAGATGAAGAGGGACACCACATATAAGATATTTTGGAAAGTCAGAGGGCAGCCTGAGATGGTTTAGACATGCACAGACAATGGAATTGCCAAGCAGGAGGCCTAGAGAAAGACCAAAGAGGAGATTTATGGAGACAGATGATTTGCTCTGGCAACCCCTGAGGGGAACAGCTAACAGTAAGGGGGGAAAAAAGAACAGTTAGACTAATTTAGATAAATAGCATGGTATTGCATCAAATTTAATTAAAATTCATTTGAATTAATGCAACTATGCAAGCACATTTACATTACACTTTTCATCATTGATCATCAGTATATTACTTTTACTTATTTTTGCTCCACATCCATGCTTTTTCAAGAAAGTAGTAGAGGTGATCATTTTGGGCATTTTTCCTACCTACTGTATGCTTCATTTTGAAAAATAGTCTAAGAATCCATCTCTCCCTTGTCTGCGGTTCCATCATACTTGTAGAGATATGTGCAACACCTTCAATCTGAAACATCTGAAGAAAAAAACTTTTCTCATATCAAATAAATTATTTTCTGTTGAATCTATTGACGGCTCTTTATGAGATAAATGCAGAATTCATAACATTTTCAAAATGCCTTGTTCCCCCATCACAGGTTAATCTTGAAATGGAAAGGTGCAAAGCTCAACCTCCCATCTTTGTCACGGATGGGAGAATACCTGCGGGAATCCAGCATTCTCTTAAGTCAACTCAAGCAAGTCACCTTTGGTAAAGATGATCAACCTGAGGGTGGCACTTAATCTCCAGTTTTTGACATCAGTCAGAGACTGTTTGTTTGTGATAATTCTTTACTCCTAAGATGTTACTGATGAGCATTCAGTCTATCTACTGTAAAAAATTGAAAATCCCCACTGATCTGGCTGGGGTTGGCACACAGTTGGATGTTCTTAAAGCCAGCCATACTTCCTAAAACTCTCAGCTGGATGTCATCTACAGGCCAGGACTGGCATTTTAAACCACCTTCTGCTGACTAGAATTACCGTCATGTGATATCTTACAAAATCCATGTCTTGTCGAAGTTCAATGTATTTTTGCTTTCTTCTAACAAAGCAGCGGTTGATGCTCTAAAGTTTGGTTTGCATGTATGTATTCGTTAAACACTGTGCCTATGGCTTGGCCGTCATTGTAAAGACTTCTTTACACCGCCATAACACTCGTTGAGGGTGGAATTTTACCGTTTAGTCACTTTGGGTACTTCCAACAATTGCACCTGAAATGGATCTGATTGCTAATTTCATAAATTCTGAGCAGTGCATTTGAATAACTGAAATGTGTGGAAGAGACAGTGGAAGAAATCGCCACTTAATATTTGAAAAAAAAAAGACACAAGTGCATCACATTTTAGTACACAATAATAACAGAATTCCTAATCATAATTACACATTGATTCTACAATTAGTATAATCAATCACATTTGCAAATAAAAAAATGTACATGGGTGAACTCAGGTAAGTCATCTCATTTGGACAGATTGCATCTGTTGGCAAGTAGGGGCACTGTTTAGCCAGCGTAAGTCCACATTTGAATGTGAAGAAGTAACCTGTTTGTGCAGTATAAGTGTCACAGCTTTCTGCGCCGTCATCCCTTGAGCGTTGCACATTTAATACTGGGAGGAAGATGACAGCCAGTGATGTGCTCAGTGGTGCAGACAATACACTGTACTTGCAGGTAAATCCACCAAGATGCCAGTAAAAGCCTGCCTTTTCTATTTATGGTGGAGTTATTACACGTCAATATCAAATTGCAATTCATGGCTCAGCCATACGCAATGAAAAGGCTTAATGGTACTTTTTAAATTTTCTTCGGATGATTTCTAGAGATAATTATCTGCTCAAAGTCACATCTTTGTTTGGCTTGAAAATGATGGCCCACTCTCATTTAAAAAGGCTGGAAAGGTTCTTCATTGCCATGTTGGGCATCAAAGTGGATGTCATCGCTGTTCTTAGCAGCTTCAGCAACATTGTGGTGGCCTATTGCAACATTTAACTTATCCAAAACTTGGCGTTCATGTCTTCATGTCAATCATACTCAGGAATGACTTCGACTTTTAATTCACCAGCATTGCCTGCCATCTTTTCTTGAGTGATCTTGGCCGTGCACAGCCCATGCTCCTCATTGTCACTAATACTTTCCATTTATGACCACAAGCTCAGTATGCCAACCCAATTTTTTCAAGACCTTTTGCCTTGAATTTCCCTTTTGTAACCTTTTTTTTGCTATCTTTTACAGATCACTGTTTTTGCTGTTGTAGAAGTGAAAATAAATGTTTTGCAGACATGTTTTTTCTTTTTTACACACCCAAAAGAAATCTAGCTTTTTATTTTGTTTACTTGCCTTCAAAGGCTTTTGAGATTTTGTTGTAATTCTTGGTATAATTTTTCCAATTCAATTGCCACTAATGCCAGTGTGTAAACTTTAGAATATTTCTTTCTAAAAAAGATATAAAGTCTCATTTTATAAGGCTATATTGTTTTTGGTGTGATTTATATGACCATACTTTTCCACACTTGGTTTCATGAAATGGCTGCTGAGTGCTCCAGTTCAGAGGCTTCGGCATTTATCTGCAGCAATCCCACAGGCTAGATTATGAATTAGTGAGGGAGCTCAGTTGGAAAACAGCATCATAATTAGGGAGCTTCATCAACACATTTGTTTTTTCTTTCCTGTATCCATCTGAGACACAAATGTGCTCACACAGAGGAATCGCAGAGCATGAGGGGGACTACAACCATTTTCTCAATAAAATCATGAATAATCCAAATATGTACAATAAAAATCAAATACATTTATTTGACTGTGTGGTATCCTGGGATGGAGTGTACCTCAGAAGCATTTAATAACTGAGTGCTTGTCAGCAATAGACAGAGGGCAACAATGTAATAGTCTGTTTTGTTCTTGGGCTTGACATTATATGCCCTTTCTTATCTGTAATAGTAAGTGTAATAGTGTTTTACCAGTTCCAAAAACAAGAGTACAGAAAAAGGTTATAATAATTGAAGAAAGAATATATTATATTGAGTAAAAAAATATTTTTTGTAAACTTCCTTGCAAAACAAGGGAGTTACCATTTGGGAATTCCCAAGTTTGTCTGTTCTGCATGTTCCAGAGCTGGAGAGTCTTTCATTTACACATTTGTTCAGTCCAGATTGTTTTGAAATTATTTCTCTATTTCCAGTTTGATAGTTACCTCTCTCATGCCGATAAGGTCACATTCAATATTGAAAATCATAAGTCAATATTGTGTTCAAAATGACATTTTTGAAAGGAATGCAACTCTTTTAATCAGACGCTTATATATATATATATATATATATATATATATATATATATATTCATTTATATATATATTTTTTTTAAGGCCTTAAACAGGGCAGTTAATAACTATCTCGTTTATGGTATGTCAAAATGTAATATGTTGCACTGGGGTTATTAGAACATGAGGCACTCAGTGTCATAACTTCCGACTCATTACAAATATTGACGGGCTGCAGCTTGTTACAGGAAAGTAACTCAATTTTTCCTCTTTTAAACCCAATGTGTTCAATTTGATGTTTCGACATACCACTTATTTATTTACATGCTGTCATGAAGTGTCCACATTACACTGTAGATGTCCTTGCATTTTCATGTATTACACATGCCCAGGCACTGCAGTTGAAAATTAGCCAAATGGATGATACTGGCATATTTACAGAGCCTGTTTATGAATGTGCATTCTCCCTATAACTCTTAAACAGTAAATTCAAAATAAATGAATTGAATCCCTTGGCTTTTGTCATTATGATGACATGAATATCAGCAAAGAATACATATTATCCTGTGTAAGAATAAATAAATAATCAAAATGAAATTAACATCATGCAACTACAATTTTTATGACTTAGAGTTTGATGTATTGATACAATTTGCTCAATTGTCTCAGATTACTGGGGCCATTATAGATCTGAATAACTCATGAGAGTGGACTTATGCCAAAATGAGCATACCATCTCCAGAAATGTTTGCTCTGCTCACCCGCAAATCTGACATGTAATAATGTAAATTGAATATAATAATAACAAAGTCCAACTACTTATTCTTGGTCATGCCATGTTGACTGCAGACTGTTTCCGTTGACTAAGGTGCCAATGTTCTTGCCGAAGCACCCCAATAATTCCTGTGGGAACCTGAAGTTTTTCAAACACCAGACAGGATATACAATCACTCTAGTGGGTCTACTAAGGGATCTCTTGCATGGTAGGTGTGCCTAGAATACCTGTAATGGGAGGGGTCAACCCCCACAAGGTGACTTCTCAAGGAGGATTGCACACGATCAAATAACCACACTGACGTTGGTACTTTTTGGTCACTTACCATTACAATTTTGTGGTGTCAACTAACTCCTCCAATCAACTTTCCTCACTTTAACTAGGAGCCTTTTGTTTTAGTCGCTGTAGCCATGGCAAGGCTGGCATTTAAAAAGCCTTTAAAATATTGTATCCAAATCTGTGTGGCCCTCTAAAACTGCACTGCCATGGAATGAAAAGGCAAACTCCAAAAAAGAGTGGAATGGTATTTGGCAGGACACATTTCTGTAAAGATGTATTCATTTACTGTCTATATTACTTATCCCACACCAGCTAACTGTATGTCCTTTTTCACTACATCCATAAATCATGTCTTTGGTTTCCCTCAGGCCTTCTCTCTGGCAGTTCCAACCTCAGCATCTTTCTGCCAATATACTCACTATCCCTCCACTGTTCATGACAAAAACATTTCTGGCCTCACTGACCTTCTCTCTGAAACATCTAACATGTGCTGTCCTTCTGATGGACTCATTCCTTATCCGATCCATCCTTGTCACTCCGAGAGAGAACCTCAAAATCTTCATCTCTGCTATGTCCAGCTCTGTTTCCTGTCTTTTTCTCACTGCCAATGTCTGTAAACCACACAGCATCACTGGACTCACCATTGTCTTGTGCACCTTTCCTTTCATACCAGTTGATATTCTTTTATCACACATTTCCATTGACACTTTTCTTTACCTTTTTTCAACTTGCCTGAATGTGTTTCTCCACCTCTTTTCCACACTCTCCATTGCTCTGTTCTGTTGAACCTGAATGCTTAAAATCCACCACCTTATTAATCTCCACTCCCTGTAGCCTCACAGTTCCACCTGGGCTCCTCTCATTCACATATGTGTATTCTGTCTTGCTGTGACTAACCTTCATTCCTCTCCTTTCCTCTGCTTCTTGAGACTTCCCTACACCTGCTCTCTGCTCTCACTACAGATCACAATTCACCTGCAAACACAATGGTCCAGGGAGATTCCTGTATAGAGTAATCGGTCAGCCTGACCATCACAGGGAGGGGCTCGGGGTCGATCCCTGACGAAGTCCCACCTCCACCTTGAACTTCTCTGTTACAACCATAGCAAACTTCTCCACTGTCTCACAGCTCGTATACATGTGCTGCACCAGTCTCCTTCTCTATCACTCATGACTTCATCATACAGTACCATAGTTCTTTTCTCCGCACACTGTGGTATGCTTTTTCTTCAAAGGCACAATGCAGCTCCCTCTGACCTTCTCTGTACTTCCCTACCAGCATTCTTAAACAAAATACTGCATTTGAAGTATCCTTTCTAGGTATGAAACCATACTGTTCCTTGCAAATAATGACTTCTCTCAGTTTAGTTTCACTACTCTTTGCCATGACTTCATTTTATGTCTCCTTCACTTTATTCCTCGAGAGTTACCACAATTCTGCACATCTCTCTTATTCTTAAAAATGGGCAACATCATATTTTTTCTCTATTCCTCAGGGTTGTTCACACTCTCTAAGATCCTGTTGAATAATCTAACCAGAAACTCGACTGCCGCCTCTACCAGACATTTCCATATTTCCAAAGATATACCATCAGGACCATTTTAATTTTGAGTTTACAGTTGACATTATTCATAAGGAAACTGGAGAACCCGCATTCAGGAGACCATCTAAACTCCACACAGAAATACTGAAGACAGAGCTGAACCAGAGACCCTCTTGTTATGAGGCAAGTACTCACCACAGCACCACAATGTTGCCCTTAATGAGGTATATGGTCTTAAATATACTACATATGGTGAACTGAGTTTGCCTCATGATGAGAGGTTGGTAGATGACTGGATGGAGAAAAAATAAAGAGTGAGAGCAGATGTGATGAAGATTGACTGAATGACAAGACACAAGTGATTGAAAAAGAGGGGAGAGAACCTAGCAAATATCAGAAACACAAAATTGAAGCTATTCAAAGGAAAAAAAGTGCACTTCTATTTATTGAAATATTCCATCTTGTTTGTGTCACTTCTCACTTCTTTTGTCATTCAAAAAAAGATGTGCCTTTCCTAGTTCTTTTTTAATCCATGCAATTAATATGGTGTTTCTTTTCAGAACCAACATTGGGTCATTAAACAATAACTGGATACCACAGACATACAAAAATGATTATTTCATCAAACATTTTCCTCATACACCTCCATCCCGTTACTGCGCACTTCGCACACCTTATTTTTTAAATGAAATATTCGGTGTTTCCTGGTAAACATCTCATCTATTCAAAGCACAACAAAAAATACCAATATCACTAATATTGGCTTCCTCTCCATCGCGCTCATTGTCAAGAAGACAGGCCCTCAGTTAGTGGCCCACCCAGAAAACCACTGTGCAGCATATGACTGAGACTCCTCAGCCCATTAAATGTACAACAGAAATTGAATTTTGTCCAAGGCAGTTGACTTTCAAGTAGCGGCATGTGGACATCCATTTTCTCCAAACTTGATAAGATCTTATTGTCAGGAAAACTACAGTTTGGTTTACTTTCTGTCTGCGGAAGCTGAATCTGTTGCTGATATTTTGTAGTAACTCAGCAGTTTAGCATACTACAAATAAGTGTTATACTGAAGCCTATGCACTTGCTATTATAACATAATCGAAAGTAGTTTAAAAGCATTGCACCCATTTGTGTGTATATAAAATATTACAATGCTCTCCACCCTCCCAGTGTACCGTGCCAAAACAATTGAACTTTGGCCAAGTATAAATGTCATCCTCTGCCCTCTGCTATTCATATCTACAAATCATTCTTTCTGTTCCTCTCATCACCCTCATAAAACGAGCACATCACATCAGAGCAATCATTATAACCACTGACCACGAATAAATTAATTTGTGGTACTCGTGAGCACTGCATCTGCTCAGGAACTCACCACCCGATCACCTCAGCTCTCTCCAGCTGATGGAATTTAATGTAGACCCTTGGACCCGGGCAGCAGGTGAAAGTTATCTGTTGCCATCTCCGGCCTGTGCAGCCCCCTTAGGAGCATGGCAACAACCATCATTCATGACGGGAGCAGTCAGAGGGGAAACTGAGGTCTAGTCTACAGCATTCACACACACTCTGTAATTACTCATGTCAGCCCATAATGCACTGGGAGTTACTACAGTGATGGATGGTCATCATCTCCCTCACTTCCTCATTTTGTGCAGTGCTTTCTTTCATCCTGATAGTCTCATTCTCTCAGTCTTACACACTCCTATTTATTCCGCATTGCTTCATTTATCTCTTTGTTTCTATTCTTCTCTTCTCTTCTCTCAGCCTTGACTTCATTCATTTGGTATTAAAGTCTTGTCCTGCTCGATGCCGACCGTCTATCTGCAGACCGAAATGCTGTACCGTCGGTTGTTCTGAGTTGGAAATTTTACTGCTGAGTACTGAAAAACGTTTCTCGGGTCACATTAGGATGTTTTAAATCAAAATAAATTAATGAATAAATCAATAAATGTATGATTGAACCCTCCCTTCTCAGTTGAAATCCGGGGGAATCATGAAACCCAGGGTTCTTAACGCAGAAATTGAACCTGTTTAATTTTTTTTGACAGTGCTACAATGCTGGACTGGATCATTTTAGGTCCACGTTCTGCAATGGTACTGGTAACATGGTACTGCATGGTAGTTTGGAGACACTGTGCAAAAGCAAAGCGCACTGAATTTTCATTCTCATCACGCATCTAACTCAGGTATACAGTGTGAGCTATTAGGGACAGTCCTCACCAACCAGTTACAGATGTCCTTCAGTGGTCATGGTAATTACTTTGACTCAAGAAAGTGGTTAAGGGCAAGTAACGGGGACAAATGTTTATTCCTCGTTATGTTTCCAAATTTTCAAATGCAAGTGAATACTTTATTGAAGAAACATGCTTTTAGTTGTGTCCGGTTCATGTCAATTTACGGTCTCCTTTTTAGTGTGAAGCGTATGGTTCCCTGTGCTTTCATATCCCCATATGGAAAGTTCATTAAAGGCCTTAGTATATTTTAAATAATACACATTTACCAGAGAAGGTGGCATTGATCAAGATGGACCTTGATGGACTAAGAGGCGGGGTGGAGGTGGGTCACAAAGCAGCATGCAGTGGCTACAGGAACTGAACCTTTTTTTCAAAACAAAATGTCCACCCTCAATAGAATAAAAGAACATGAAATAAAATGACAACAAAACTTAACAAAATTCATGGCGGTAAAAATCAAAGACATGAACTACTCAACCCTAGCTAAAAGGTATGTGTCGTATTTACTAATTTTTTTAGCATCGCTTTCCATTCTTTTTTGTCGCATATTTCTCAAAATATAATGAATATAGTCCGAGTTGGCTTGGATGGAACCTGTGAGTTAAATGCTGTCTATGGGACAGATGTGGATTGGCAAAAGTGCATGAAAGATACAGTCAAATGGTTAGATCTCCAATGGCTATTACCAGTTTGAAAAGAATGTTTTAGCATTTGTTTTCAAGAAACAATTAGTAATTCAAAATGTCAAAGAGATAAATTGATCAATATATATCAGTCAGAATAAGTTACCTTTATGGAGCCATGTTAACTTCTGGGGATCTTGTAACTTTTCAGACTTATAATCAACCATATGGTTTTAAGAATATTTGACCCATGAATAAAGAATATATTCAGAAAAATTAAGGATCGGAAAAAAAGCAACTCAGGGAAATAAAATATGATAAAATGAAGTCATGTTGTAAAGTGCTGTGTTAAAACACTTGACATATTGCTGTGCAGTGTCACTATTAGCAGGAAAGACAAAAAAGTTAAAACCAATACAGATGGATTCAGTAACCATAAACCCACAGTTACTCTTGTGAATAACAACACGTATTTACAATGACAATATCTCACCAAAACCATGGGAATGTCCATTTAATGTTTTATATCTCACCTTATCGCTTGCTCTTGGAATAAAAAATAATCACCAATTTCCATCCCTCCATTGTGTTACGCTAATCCTGCTATTAGGGTCGCATGGGATGCGAGAGCCTATCCCAGCTGCCATCGGGCAAGAGGGGGAGTACACCTTGGACTAGTTGCCAGTCAATTGCAGGGCCACATAAACAGACAGTAATCCATTCACACATCCCAATTTTAAAATTAATCTGCTGCATGTTTTTGGACTGTGGAAGGAAACCAAAGCAGACAACATGTAAACCCCACACAGAATGGTCCCTATGTCAGAATTGAGCCAGGATCCTTTGTGCTGTAAGACTGAAGCGCTAATCACTGCTTCACTGTGCCACCCCATCACTGATTTCCTTTAATTAAATTTTAACAGCAAGAGCAGCGCTAATTTGAAAAATTGCCCAGATGTGAGGATGAGCGAGTGAAAGGTTTTCTGTCTCTATATCTGGACCTGGCAGGTCGACTGGCGACTGGTCCAGGGGCAGCCCTACCTCTCGCCAATAACAGATGGGATAGGGTCCAACATCCCTGCGACCCTCAGTGCTGTATAAGTAGTAGAGAATGGATGGATGGTATGGCGCTAGCATGCTAACATTAGCATGACACTCTAATGAACAGCTGACCCCCAATTTTCAAAATAAGAGCATATCGTCTGGCTATCGTTCTGTGATATTCTACACGATATGTCTCAGGGGTCACTATATTGTTCTAATGAGAAAATGGGAAGTATACATGTAGCGCATTTGCAACATGTAGTACATAGCCCAGTGTGACACATTTGCAATATGTGAGCAGCACCGGGTAAATCTTCACACTTAAGGACATTAATCAAAGCATTGCTCTGTTCGAAACGACATCCTCATCCTACATCCTACATTCTTCCGCTGAATGTTAAATTTTGTCCAATGACTGAATCACATTAATTTACAGTTAAAGTAGAGGAAGTGTCGAAACTGGGTCAACTAAAAACACAGAGTATGAGCTGAAGTTAGACACGGCTGAGTTGGTTTGACGTAACACAAATGCCTAGTAAGGACAATGAAACTGTGAAAAAAAAAGGATAACAAGGGCTACTTGCCTTTCATGCACATTTTAAAGACTCACACAGGATAAATCTCCCTCCAGGCTGGAAGGCTCTCTTAAGTAGATCTGAAATGCTATCTCTACCCCTTGCCATTATAAGGAGGCACTGCTCTGTTTCTAGTAAGGGACCCACAGTGCCGCTTAAAAAGATGATTACATTTTGCAAATTATTTCCACTGGAAATGGCAGTGATCAGATTGGTCATGGATCGGAGGGCAAACGGGTTAAGGCAGAAATGGGTATTTTGCAGCTCCTGTCTTCTATGACAAACCATTAAATGGCATTTTTCAATCTTTCTTCTTGATGCCTTTCCTTCAGCCCAAGGAGAAACTTGTCATGTTAAATAGCACTCTGATCACCACCTCAACGCTTTTTTAATGTAATATCAGTTTGTGTGTAATGAATACATTGAATAAAAACACAATTGAACAAGTTGATCCACACCAGGGGTGCCCACACCTTTTTTGCTTGTGAGCTACTCTTTAAATGACCAAGTCAGAATTGTCTACCAGCAATAAAAATGATTTATCTACATATATATATATTTATATACATACCAAGTATACTTAATATTTAAAATACGCATTGTTTCCCTTGCGTAACAGCATGAACATGTATGGCAAAATACAATTCTGTACATTTTCAGCCATTGCCTTTCTATGATGATATCTTGCACTGAATGGACTCAGTCGACTAACAGGTAGCCCAGCCTCAAACCCATTTCCAAATGTCTATCAGTCATGGTGGAACAGTATACGATTCAAGGTCTCGGACTGGCTGTACTGAATGTCAATCCAGCACGTCAATGCCGTAGTGGCGATGGAGGATAGGCTAACAGCTATTCTTAATGACTTGTGATCTACCCACACTACCTGTACTGTAGTGTATTCTGTGGCTTGCAGTTGAGTTGTATCTTTTTTATGTTGCGCGGTAGAGTTTATTTTGAAAGGCAGGGCTCTGCAATTGACCTACACTGCCTTTGCGATCGACCAACAGATAGGGATCGACGTGTTGGGGGCCTCTGATCTACGTGTTCATTAATCGAGTCATTTTCCAAGATGTTTCAAGTAAAAAAAGCAATATCTATTGTCTGGATATGAGGGGCCTAAGAACCTGTTACTGAAACAAAAAAGCCTAAGAGAAGGGCATTGTTAGTGGCTATACAGTCTCCTTATCTCTTTGAGTGGTCATGAACATGCTTGTGAAGTCTGCAGAGGTGAAATGCAGGGGTCCACTGTCCAGATCTGGCACCAGACAACCACTGATTTGTGTATTAATGGACTTACTCACTATTGCTGCAGCCTCAGTGGCCAGATGCAGGTGGCTTCTGCGAGGCCTCGATCAGCTCATTACTTGCGCAAGACTGAGATTAAAACCTGAGAGGTCCAGGTTCTTGGTCTTAGGGAAAGGAAGGGTGAATGACCAATCAGCTAATGCTGGGAAACACCAGGTAGCTATCAGTGCCAGAAAAGCCAGTAAACTTGCTCTCAGCAGTGGGGGGCCTGACCCAAGTGGGAGCAGACAGCTGGCCACAAGATCACCTGGGAAGATCCCTGGAAGGCAGAGTCACACCAATTTCAGTTCTTGGTGCAATCAGTGTACAAATTTCTTTCCTGCTGACCTTTTCATCAGGGGCCTGGTGGATTCACCTGGTTGCCAACCCTGCCAGAAAAGGGGATCATTATAGCACATCCTAAGCTGCTGCCCAAAGGCCTTGGGAGATTGGAGGGCATGACCAGGTCCTAATGGGAGTAGCAGACACCATCTGCACTGACATCAACATCAGCAAGCAGCAACAGAGAGCACAGTCCACAATTGCTTTTGTCTAAGCAGGTGAGAAACCTATGCCCCCCACATCAGGGGACTTACAGCTCGTGGTTGACCTAGGGAGACAGTTGAGATTCAATATTCTCTCACGATTGCATTGACGTCAGTCTGACCTGTCATGGTCTTGATGCCTGGAGCAAGCAAGCAAGTGGTACAGCTTGAGCTAACTGTCCCATGGGAAGATCGAGTGGAGGAGGCCAAGGTGTGCAATGCGGATCCGGTGGCCAAGTGGCAGAGGAATGTGTGAAGAGCCCACTGTGAGCCTGTTGAAGTGGGCTGCAGGGGGTTTGCAGACCAGTCTCTACACCAAGTCCTGCGACTCTTATGGATTTGCTGGCAGCACAAGCAAAGAGCCATCATAAACATCCCAGGAATTGCTTCAGAGTGGCTCTGGCTGGTTAAAGAGAGGGGACACGTAATGTGCTATCTGGACACAAGTCGGGGCTTGATCATCCAGGTTGAAGCTGTAAGACCCGCAAACACCCTATTGCCACAGGAAAATCACCAAGCTGTGTCCAGGTATCAGGTACAGGAGCCTACAGTACTGCACACTGGGTTCACAGTAACCGAGCAGTGCTCCCCTGGAACTGATGGCTTTCCAGTGACCACATGTCGCCCGATGCTAGTATGAGGCTGCTGTCAGAGAAGCTGCGGGGGGATGGAGCCAGAGCGGCTGAAAGCAACGCGACAGAGAGCCAGTCTCGGTTTGACGTCCGGCAGCGGGGCGGACCGAGCAGCCCTGCTGGATTACACTGTGGCAAGCCTCCAGGCCCCTGTCAGGCTTCCCAGTCAGGCCGAGCCACCCGCAACTAGCACTAACCCAGTAGGCTACAGGCTGGCAAGCTAACAGAGCAATAGTGGCCTGCCCCGGAGCGACGGTCCTGCCGGTGTGGAGTGTGGAGTAGCCACCATGATCTTGTATCCCAGGACTTCCTTGAGTAGTGGGTGAATCTTGTCAATGGGCAGAGCCAGCGGGTTCTTCCTCTTCCTCTTTTCAATGGCTGTCTGAGTGTCAGGGATGGCTCACTTGTCAATGGGGTGAGGAAACCTCTTCTGCACATGCTCCCCCACATCCTGCACACTGCGCGGCTGAGCATGGCACAACATGCTAGTCCTTGAATACACAGCAAGTATATTCAAGGACTGTGAATACAAATATCATGAATCCTTGATGCACAAATATTATTATTGTGTGTTTTCCCTGTGTTTGCTCATAAAAACTTAGTATTCAGTGTTTGAAAACAGGAACGTGCCTTTACCAAGATATACATAGACAGCAACATACATATTTTTATTCTCTGGAGGTGATTCCTTGCTATATTTATGTTGTTCAATCCGAAAGTGTTTCGTGTCCTTGCTAACTAATAGGCTGAGAGTAGAAACACTGAGGATGCACCTTTGAGTAGCACTTCAATGATCCTCCAGACTCTTCCTCTGTCCAACTGTTGATTTATTTCCATGATACACGAACAAGCAGTGATATACATTGTCTGAAATAGAGAAATGCAAAGAGCCTTTAGTCTTTGTCATATAATTTATAGCTGTGTTTTATTGGGGCAAAAACAAAATACATCTATATCTATATCTTATAAATATATCTTGGTGAAATCTGTCATATGCATGCCAAACCATGATAAAGAGGCGTGACCAAGACAGGCTGGTACAGCTTTCAGGATAAGCGCGTATTTTGACTCTATCAAGTGGACTGTGAGGTATTTTTGGATTTACTGAAGCAGAAATGGAGGCGATGGCTGTGGCATTCAAACTTAGCAGCAGGCACAAATGAAAATGTATATATTTAAGGACATTTTGTAGGCAGGTAAGTGCATATATCATGGTATCTATGCATTAATGATAAATACACATGACTTCTCCTTCCACACCTTTAATACTTATCATTTCAGCTGTAAAAAATGGCTCATGTGTCTGGCATGTCGTTTGGTCGTAAAGATACTTATATTGACTTTAACCAAGATCAGCCTCTGAGTGTTGCCATCTGGGGCTGAACCCATTAGTGTTCCATCCAAAGGAACCAGCACATTCATAATAGGGACAATGTTTCAATGCCAGGTAAAGAGCACACTAAACTGTTTACAATGTGCTATATGGAATGACTTGTGTGTGCTCTCCTTTTTGGGGTAATATCTCCTTGAGTCACCACATGGTAATGCATAACTTATCCTATAAACACATGAACATGAACAGTTCCTAGCGATTAGGTGGTCCAACAAAATATCTTATTTGCAAGAGTGTCCAGACGCCATTCAGCCTGAAAGGCAGCCTAACAACATGGTGTGGGGTTGTCTAAAGAAAATTCACACAACACCAATCCATTGATGTGATACAATCAAATATATCTGCAGAGACTTGTATAGCATGTGGAGCTGAAGACCTTACCCTAAAAGAAACCCCATTCACTGGACATCAACATTCATTTTAAACAAAGAACACTGAATTGCAGCTGGTGGAGTTAGAAACCAGATGTCAAGAGACATTATTTTAGATTTCCTCTTACACTATAAGCATGAATGGAACACATTTCATAAATCACTGTTATTTTTTTCTCTCTTGAGCACTCCAAGATGACAAGTAATGGGAGCAAAATAAAAGGTCATGAGCAGCCGAGGGGCACTCGATTTGAATGTATATGCAGTTTGGCACACAAGTGATCTTCGGAAAACCTATAAATGACAATCCTGTTGTGACTGTTCAGCTATAAATTTCTAGGTTATCTTTAGTTCATCAATCCTGCACGAATCCTTTATGATGATGGGCTTGGAAAGGTCATGAAAATGTGTGCAATTGAATTAAATGCCAAACACATCTTTCTGATAATGAAGACAATCTTAGCAGCTCCTGACTGCGTATGACGATACCACTTACAAATAAATCCACAAGTCATCTTTGGGATCAAGAGGGTGGAGATTTAAAGCCTTACACAAATGCACCAGAATTATTCAAATATTTCACTTATTACAAGTAATTATACCTCAAAAAAATATTACCAAAAATCTATGGGTCCTTGGCTCGATTCCCACAGGTAGCCTTTCTGTATGGAGTTTGCATTTTCTCCATGTGTCTGTGTCAGTTTCCCCCCCAGTTGCCTTCCACAGTCCAAAAACATGCCGGAGATGAATTGGAAAAATTGCCAAGATGTGTGAATGAGGGAGTAAACGGTTGTCTCCATATGTGGCCCTGCAATCACCTGGCAACCGGTCAAGAGTGCACTCCAGCTCTTGCCCAATGACAGCTGGAATAGGCTCCAGCGTCCCCTGCCACCCTAAGTGTAGGATAGGCAGTCGATAATTGATGGATTAACAGTCATCGATAATACCTACCTCTTAATAATGTTTAATTTACATTCAATCTAAATTCTCGGTACCACCTTGAAATCCAGGGAAACAGCCATTTGATAAAACCTGCATCAGTGATCTTCAGTAATCTCACAAATCAAATTAATAATTGAAACTAAATTACAATATCACTAGCTAACGGCATTTAAGGACTTCTGTCACACTTCTCAAGGAAGAGTAGTGCCACATCAAAAACAATGCATCTAGATTACAACAGTAATTTTCAAATAAAAAAAAAAAATGTGATCTAATAATGTGTAAAGGTAAACAATTGTGAGCAAAAGTGTGTATGTTTATTGCAGAAGGAGGAAGTATGGTAACTACAAATCTAATATGGATCTCAGAAGGCTAGTAGTAACGCATCGCTCCACACAACCTGGTGGGAAAACAAATTTAAAAAATCCTAACTAAATTATAATTGAATTATAGTTGAACAACTGGGCTTTAAGTAGTATTAATACAAATAAATAGATTTACTGCATTAATTTGAGTTATTTATGTATAATACATTATGAAGTCATTTTGGATGAATAAAGTTGCAACATTTACTGCCTGTTAAGTTGGTATCAGAAGATCTGGATGTGCTGGGAGTTCATGTTCTGTTCTGTAATTTCCCTTGCTTTTTCCAAAGTAAAAACTATGCTCGTGGCCTCTCTGGTAATTTTATGGATGTTGTGAGGTGACTTACTTGGTTCTTTCTGTCAGTGGATTCTGTGATGTCTTCCATTCAATCCATGATTCTGCTTGTAGGGCAGCCCAAGATGAGAGGAAATCAAATTTCACAGCGAGTGTTTTTGGATAAAACCTTGTGGTTTTTTTCTAAAGATCATTAAATCAGTGCACTCACACTCATGTCAAGGGTTGACTGCCCTACACAGACACGGGGTACAGCGCTTTTGGACAATGTGGCCATTGATCACAGACAGTCGATATTTCTCATGCTAACAGTCTTTAAGAGGTATACAGACGGATCCAATCATTCCTGAAAAAAAGATTAGGGCTCTTCATTTGAAATGTTCAAAAAAAGGCATCTCATTGTTTGAGATCTCATTGTTTGAGGTCAAACTAACAAGGTACGGATCATCACACTAATAGAATGCCATTATGCTTAAAATGAATGAAAAAGTAAAAAAAAAGACATCTCATTGTTTGGATGAAAACACAAGAAAAAGAAAATTGTTTCTGCAACTCTTGTTCATTCAGTCATTATTTAGACCATTTATCCTACATTCAGGGTTGTGACTCCAGGAGAGTGCATTCTAATTCCAGCTGTCATCAAGGGGCACAAAACCACATACAGACAAATACAGCCATTCTCTCTCCCATTTACACATCTGGGCAATTTCAGCTCCAATGAACTGATTGCATGCTCTTGGACTGGGAAAACAAAGAACCTGGAGGAAACCCACGAAGACACGAGGAGAGCATGCAAACTCCACACACAAGGCCCCCTGTCCGAATCTAACCAGGGACCTTCTTACTGTGAGGCAGAAGAACCACTGGGCCACCATGTCGCCCACAAGGCCATTGTTATCGGTTCAATCAAAACCACTTTGTTTAGCAGCCATTTTGGCTCCTCAGATTACATACATCAAGCATCTGACATCATTATGCACAGCAGTACTCATAAACACAAAAAATTTAAGTGATTGAAAGAAAGAACAGCAAGCCCTGTTCTAGCATGAATTTCAGACCTGAAATTATACAGGCTCTATCCAGAAGCTGTGATTGTGAAAGCAAATGTCAAAGCAAGTCAGATCAAACATAAAATGCTCTTTAACCAGTCACTTTCCGAATTCAAAGTCCATGTTATGGCCAATCAACTCACAGCAGTGCCTCTACCAATGGATTCAATACATGTGTGTCTGTCTGTGTCCGTGTGTGTGAGGAACAGTTTGTCCTGCAAATGGAGCGAAATAAAAACATCTGCCGATGAATTAACACTTATCTATACAATGGAGACCAATGAAGTGCCATGATGACGCAAAATGAATGAAACTAGAGAAATGTCAAGGTTTGGGAAAATTGGTGGCATTGTGGCTACACACAAAGTATTGTAGTCTCTGCAGTGCAGTGTTCTGGTTCACGCTGTGCCTCCACTTGCACTACCATTCCCACTTCACTAATAAAAGTGAACTTATCCTATTTGAGCCAGGATGCGTTGTAAAGGTGGGCTGTTTTTAACACCTTAAATATGTAGGTCAAAAAAAGGTACTTGATGTTTCAGTCTCGTGGCTAATTGCATTCTTCCTTGAATCCTAACAACTGAATTGACAACGATTACATTTAGAAAGATTTGGAGTTTATTGCCATTATGCAACATAAACAAGCTGGAAGACAATTATTTTTTTAAATGACTCGTACCCCTATCTATCAAGAATGAAGAACAGATGTATATTGTATCATTATTATGAAACCCATCAATATTTCCTGATCAATTAATCATTATCCCCTCAATGGCTAGCCGCACATGCTCTCATGCATCACATTAATTATACAAAGAATGTCTAATGAAACATGATAAATCAAAAACAAAAAGATACAACTGCAAAAGTAAAAAGGCTCAAAAATCAATT
>CAAKHD010013617.1:246297-331297 GCA_901007705.1 Fistularia tabacaria | reverse complement strand
CCGCGCCTCTCATCCAATTGTAACTTGGATAGGCTCTGGTCCCTTGCAATCCTGACTGCGTGATAAGCGGTGTAGATAAAAAAAAAATGAATGAACAGACAGATGAATGAATGAATGAATGAACTACTGGAAAATAATGAGTATATGATAAGCTTTTCAACAATAAGAAATGGAGACTTAGTTACAGGCGATGTAACTCATAGAATGTGTTTTAACGTTTCTCGACATTGAACAGTTAATGTTTTTTTCATGTTTTGGTTGATTATTCACGAAGAAGCTAACAACCCGATAAATCCGGAACTGCTTTAAAACCTGCGGCATTGTAAATTTCTCAAACCCGGTTGTTCGTGTAACACTTCTCTTCGGGGCATATTGAGGTAGAGAGCGTTTTAATTTGTTGAGCCGTTCAGAGTTGCTGCTGAATGGTCAAGACTATTGGATATCAATATCTGTCAACAAAAGAGTAGAAAATGGCTTTGTATAGAACACCCTTCTCCCTTGGATGCTGATAGCCAACAGAATATGATGTTTTTAGTATTTAAGGACACACTACAGGTAAATGCTGTTCCTGAACTTTCTTTGATACCTTTGTATAAAGCTAAAGTGAAAAATTATCTCTGGAAGCTATTTCTAACCGCTGTAACTATTTCTTCCTTCTAGTTTCAGCAACATATATAGTTATACCATCAACACAGTGAAAAGAGCAGTAAAAGCTCTGGAGCACAAGGGTAGGGCAGCTGATGCTGTGATCCAAGCTGAGGTAAAAACTGATAAATAACTAAAATGTAGATTTGTTTAGGTTGTGCGTCACTCCATCCTGCCCACTCCTGATGACCCCAGTACTGACAAGAATCAAAGCTAATCCATTCATCACATGACCTGGCAAGAGTATACTTCATTTTATGAAATGTGGGTTTTTCATTCCTTCCTTTTTGTGTTTTTGTGTGTAAATAGGATGAAAAAATACAATTGTTTGAGGCAAACAATATTACAACTTCATTTAGTAGACACTTTTATCCTAAGTGAGGCACATCCAAGTCTCCAACATGAGTAAGCTCCAACAGTTGAGTCTGGGGAAACACTGGCGCCAAACAAAAGTCCACAGAATGATAGAAGTTTTTCTATAATTTATAGTTTGGATATTTATTCAACCACTTACAACTAAAGAGGAGATGAGTCTGGCGGGTGACTCAGGTGTAGTGGTACAGGTGCCAAGTACCTCTCACTGGCAGTGTAATGAGTGTGACTGAGTGAACGCCTGAATGAAGGGATTCTAGTTTGGTTTATTTTTTAACAAGGAGCAAGTACTAAGGAATTGGGTGTTTTGAAATTGTGCATATATGCATTGCTGAATTAAGTCACTCTGTTCCCCTCATCCACAGGTAAGGGTGGTTACAATAGGGAAGAAACCAGACTCTGTAATAAAGTTGACATTTTGAGAAAACAAGGTAACCCCAAGGGACCCGGAGCCAGGCGAGGTGGGACTTGATGGTTGTGCCTGCATCCATGGGACCCAGTCAAACAAGGCCTTAAAGGACAGAGCGGGTCCCCCCTTTGCAGTGGCTCAATAAACGTAGCCGGGAGCAAGCAGTGTGATCTTTGTGCTGGTGAAAGGTGGGGACCTCAGTTGCAGAAGCTGGTGTAAGGAACATGGAATATCAAGTCTCTGGTGTGCAAAACTAGATATAGTCGTGCTTGCCTCAACACACAGCTTGAGCTCCTGGAACCAATCTCCCTGGGAGGGCTTGGGCTCTCTACTCCTCTGGAGTTGCCCCAGTGAGAGACGAAAGGCAGGTGCTGTAATAAAGAATGGATAAATTTATTTTGGCCACAATTATAATACCATCAACAAGATGTTGCCTGTTTCAGCGATTGGCTGATGTTTACTAACGTTTCATCAAGAAAATGTTTAATTTTCTTGTTATAATTACGACGACTTCGGCATTTTGGAGGTGTTCTTGCAGGAATTTTCCATGGAGGACTAAGAATTAACGTCAGATAAGACAAAGACAGTGAGACATTCCAAAATAATGCTGCAGTAAATTTCTGAAACTAGCAACACCACATTTATGGGACCAAGCAAACACCATCTGGTGTGAATGTGAGAGTCATCACTCCCCCCATTGCATTTTAGGACGATTCTGAAGGCTGGAGTTGCGTTGAATCATACTCCTTTGTTCAAAATCAACTTTTTCTCTCCATCCTCACTGCATCATTCTTGACTCAAGCAAGAGCTTTGAGTGATTTTGAATTTTGATGGAAGGTTAATGATAAGTCTGAAACAGAGACTCCTTTTCAGTCTGAGAGTCATGCGGCAAAGTGCATTTAAGCATGAATTGTAATTTTGCTATACTAAACAACATGCTTAGCATTTTGGACCAATGGTATAGGTTTAAAGTAGAGAGAATGAAAAATCGTTGGCACTAAGCTCTCTGAGATGGGTTTTCCGCTCAGACTACTGTGCAATTGCAGCTCGAGTTGAGCATCTCAAGCCCTCAGATAGCAACAGGCTGGTAGACAATTTTAACTTGAGCTCTGCACTCTTCAACCCGTTGAGATTCCTGTCACAATGGCTGTTTGTACAATAAATCACAGCTGTTTCTCAGAAACTTTACTAAGATTTCCAGAACAACAGATAGATGGGGAAAATGACTAATGAGGCAAACATATATCAAAGACACAAATATACATCATCACATGTGTTGATTCAGAAGAGGAAAGGTAGATCTGGAATTATACTTGCTGTCAGAGCAACTTGCCAAAAAACTCTCAAATGCAACTCTCAAACCCTAAGAATAGTGAATGTCCTCCAAACATCTCGATTGACATTTCTGAAAACCTACTATCGCACCAGACATGGCTTTTTACGTAAATTCTTCTGTCTGTTTTATCTTAGCTTTTAAACAGGATCAATGTGTCTGGTCTCAAATGCTTTCAGACGCTCTTAGTTAATCGTATATTGAAGACATGGTTTACTGTACACTTCTTGATCAAGAAAGAAAATGAGACGTAAGAAACATTATTAGAGATAATAGAATAAATGAACTGCCTATAATCAGACATTTAACTTGCGGGATAGTGCATTGAACTTTATTACTGGCTGTTTTGAATTTCAATATATCAAAATGTGGGCTCATTTACAGCGATGTAAACTCACTACTCAGAGCCAGTCATTGCACAATGAGGCACGACCGGCCATTGAAACAACAATGAAGACTGACAAAAACAGAATTTGTCAATGACCAAGATTACTTTCACAATCCTGACATTGCATTTTCACATGAAGTGGAAATTATTCAGTTTAGTTAAGTCCATTAAAGTGAGCACTATTTTTATTCCTACTTGTGACATGACTTCTAATTCAAAACTTATCATATTTGGTTAACCACTTTATTTTTCCTTTATGTGAAACATATCAATACTATATGTCTCCTAGGTGTATAACATACATTTTCAGGGTTATGCTGAATATCTAGCTCTGAATACCTTTGGTTTGCTTCAATTAATTGAGAGGCTTTGGGTACAGTGGTAGTGGATGATGAAATGCTACTTCTTTTTCCCGTGTATCATTTGTCCATTTGCACTTTTAGCACACCAATTGCACCACAAAATTCAGCAACACCGCATCAAAGGTACACATGATCAAAATGTGTTGCTTTTACATGTATTTCAACACTACGACTACGTAGAATTATCAGCAATTGGTGTGGAAACAGAGATAATGAAGCACTGACATCGTCTTCCCAAACACAAATGTTTCAATGTATGAACTGTGGACAACAGTCATCCAACAGGAAATGTATGATCAGGTGTTAAGTAGTCACCTCGGAAAATTAATAGAAGTTGTGCTCCCTAATTGAATGTTCGCTAAGTCAGGGAGGGAATAATAAGTGCGAAGTAATCTTATGTTGATTGTACAGATGATGCACTTTTCTCTCAGTCTGTCATTAGTTGTTTTTTTTTTCTCTTCATGGGTTTAACATGAAATGTGTATGAATTACCAAACACCAACTTTAACCAGTCATCCAAAACATACAATGACTTTAAATTTTCAATGATGCTCCTATATAAGCCCTGTTGACAATGTGATTTCCATTGACCACGACAGAATCGTTTTTCCCCATTTTACCAGCAAGAAAAATTACTAAATGACTGTATTTGTCTGACAACTAGAGCAGTCTGCTAAGATCAAGCTTCATTTCATTTTCAGGATCCATCTGGCCCTTCACCCATTCAATTTGATATCCAACAGTTTTATGAAAGATGTGCCAACAGCTGGGTTGGGTGTAATATCAGAAAGGGCAAAAAGGTTACTGGTTAATGGGTATATGTGATGCCACATCAGCCCTTCCCAGAGGCATTTTAGGAATAAACTGTGACTGCTGCAGCCAAACTGGATGAATACAACTAAAGGGTAAATTTTGATTGCATCTGTCTGTGACTGGTTCTGCAGTATATTACATGTTCTTTTACTTGGAAAGTAAAAAAAAAAAATCCAGTTTTTTGTTTCCAAGGCAATGTTTGGTCGGCAACTTTTTTTAACAACCAATTGAAATATTAATTATAGACATATAGATACTTGTGTGTGTGTGTATATTTGTTGCAGGTGGGTGTGGGTGCACAAACAAACCTGTAGAGAACCCAGGTAGGCACATGGAGAATGTGCATTTTTATTTTCACAAAAATGACAGATTAAGGATTTCCTTTATCACTCCCAAATGTCATTCCACAACCAATTCCCCAACACAATTTTATCATGCATGTCACTGTAGTGATAGTTTAAATTATTTTCATGTAATTTTTATGATTGTTGAATGGTTGACATGCATATATCTGAAATATGGTGAAAATAAAGTTGAACATGTAAACATACAGACATCTGCATTAAATGGAAAGGTAAAAGTGAGATTGACTTTGAAGTTTGTTAACCCACTTTGTAACACTCTACGGTTATTTTCTGGTGCTTCCATGATACCAAGGCTGGCACAGTTTCTTGAAACAATCCAAAAGCATGCAGTTTATCCAGTGTGAGCCCTGCGTTTCACTAACTGACAGCTGGGACAGGCCCCTGCAAGCCTAAGTGCAGGATAAGTGGTATATGTAATGAATGAATGAATGAATTGGGATACCAGCAACATGCTATTTGCATTGATGACAAGGAAACCAAGAGTTTGACAGGGCTAATGGAAGAAGAAGAGTAGATTCTGCAAGATGATGATATCATCACAGCAAATATCAAGCTAATTTGATATCAGTTACAGCTCTCAATATCCTATTTATACATAATGTGTCCAAATAAGAGAAACAGAAAACTTTTAATGAATCTGTAAGTCAATGTGAATGTGCATTGGCTTATGGTTTTAATATTCCATATGCCCTTAAAGATGAAATGAGTTGCCACAGTATTTCAAGTAATGAACCTGGAGCCGATACCTCTAATTCAATGATACCTTAAAATGTCACACAACATAATCAGCTACAGAATCTCAACAACTAAATCTCACAGACAAATTTGTTTCCCTGACAGAGACACAAGTAAAGTCAGAAACAATGACTCGTTACATAAGGTGATTAATTCTGCATTGAGTTTTATTACTTTTATATTATATGAATAATTCTACAGCTCCGTTGTTGGGCAGACAGTTTCAGTAAATCCCACCTGGTCACAGACCATTTCTCTTTACAGCGGTTCTCTATCCTGATCCAACTGCCTATCTGCGCCTCACAGTTTGTTTTGCATAGTATGGGTGAAAATATTGGATACATATATATCCACACAAACACACACACTGTGTGTTTGTGTGTGTGTGTGCTTGTCATTCCTTTTTCTATGCTTATTGGATTTAAAACTAAACTTTTAATTTTATTTTGTATTAAAAATGTAGTGTGCACAGTGTTTCTGTAAATAAATCACATTTTTGTTTTGATGTATAGAATCTTCCTCGACCTCTTTGTTCCTGTATTTTGTGCTGCTGCTGTCGTTTAAATGTTCCAGTTTTAGTATTATATTCGATTCAATTCTATTCTATTCTATATGAATGAAAAAAAACGTAAGACAAGATAAAAAAAGACAGCGTAGATACTATGCTTACTTCAAACTTATATTTCATCTGACACATTTCGGTCGTACATGATTATAATGTTGAGAATAAGTGCATTGTGGTGTGCTGCCATCAGAAATTTGCTCCCTGCTGCTGCTGCAGGTTGTTAATTACCCCGAACACCTTGAGGACTTTGACAGCCTTGATATTCTTTGCCCTGCAATCATCAGCATCTTATGACTGCTATTATCCCAGACACCAAATTGGCTGAGCTTTGCAGCAATTTGTTAAGGAAGGAAACAGCAGCCTGCCTGAGGTCTGGTTGTGTATCTTCTTTTAAGTGCGATATAGGCACTCACAATATAATGAAGTAGCTCAGAGGTTGTTGTTTTTTTTAGGAGGGCGGGATGAGATTTGATTCAGACTTTTTCATTATTTGGAAAAAATTCAAGGCCTCATTAACTCAGGTTTCTAACAGTAATTTTGACAAATAAAATATAGTAAATGTAGAAGGTTGGAGTAGAAATACTGTATAATCACAGGCATTGCAAGAACCCTGAATTTCTGTTGCATTGCTATCAAATCATTTGGGTCTTGAGATCTTGGAAAACCTATTGAGATAAGAATGGGAAGTCAATGTGATTTAGAGAGGTTGGGAGAATCTCAGGTAACAGTTGAGATTTCATGCCACAGAGGTAGAGGGGTGCTGGGGACACCAAGGACATTTGAGTTGTATCGCCAGACATTCATGATACTCAAGTGTGAAATAAGTTCTGGAGGGTCTGCAAAATTGTTGAAGCAAAACACAGCCAGTTGAAATGGAGTCACTTTAATCTCCAGACTCACACCCAGAGATGCTCGAGGTAACTTCGTAAGAGTACCAAATACCAAAAAAAGCAAATGTAATATCATGTCAGGTCATGAAAATATTACTCCTCAGTACCCGTTAATCATATCTCCTGATCAGCTGGAATAATTTTGAACACACTCTAGTACAATTAGAAGATTTCAAGAATATTTGTCAGTGGTTTATATTTGGTCCTTTTGCTATCAAACACACAGCAATATAATGGGCTCTGGTCTTGCATAAGACGAGCCCCTATTCATGATGCTATAGTTTTATTCCACTGAGGGATATTCAATATCCACACTCTTCCTATCCTGTCTGCATTTACGGTAATCCATATCTTCTCCCAAATTCTTTGGGTCTCTCATTTTGTAGGTTCCTAGGGGGCGTGGCTTCATCTACTGTAGTATTTGTAGAGTTTTATAAGTATATGATTATAATTGCAGAATTTTCTTTCCAATATTTTTCTAATGTTGTATTTCTTCCTTTTATACAGGGAACAGATCTGGGTATGTCTTCCATTACTATCATCTAAATAAATAAAATATCCAAAGTCAGTGTGGTTGAAGTGACCAGAATAAAAAAGGCTGCACCAAACATTTCTGCTACTTTGGTAACAAGTGAATTGAATATTGAATTAGGTGTTGAATGTCCTATGGCATTATTCAACTTGTACGTCAAAGCTTTTCATAAAGATTTGAAGTGATGCAGTGCCAATTTTTTCTTTATTTTGCATTCTGTAGGCACAGTATTTACATGGCTATTTTTCAGTGGTTGACCTGACCCAGCTGGAGAAGCACAGCTGACTAGATGATGCAGGAGGCATAGAGCCAATGAGAACTGTCATCAGTTACAGAGATTCCATCAGCGATTGAATATAGTCCTTTAGTATCCTCAAAATCGATTGCATCCTGTACTAATTAGCACTGAGTACAAGAGATCGCTAGTTAGCCATTTTTTTACCTCCTTTGGTAGCCCCTTCTTAAATTGATATTTTGCTTGGGGTCATGGGACTATGGGCAAGCGGCCTCTAACTGGCTAATTTCCTCCTACTTTCCTGGTGTCACTTGTGGCCTTTAATGTCTCCTGTGCTTCCTGCTGACAGCAACTCTAACTTACAACTTCATGGACCTTTCTGCAACTGAGGGAAAGCGTTCAGACAGTATTTATATTTTTGATAAGACTCTTAAATTGGGCATTTGTACCATTGAGGGCGAATATATGAGCCCCACAGCCCATGCCTTAAAACAAATAAATGGATAAAGCAACCTTGAGTGTAAACACACACTAAACCCACACTGGTCTACTCAGGGATAAGCAATAAGAAAAAGTCATGTTTTGTAGACCAGTAGTATTTGAGGTGAAGTCCAACCCCCCACTGCATCCCCCACCTTTGCAGGCCCAAATTATCCACTCAGCTGAAGAAAAATGAATGTTCAGTCTTTTCAAGAGAGTTTGTTTGATTTCTATTGGGTTGGTTGGTAACTATGCAGTGGACAGTTTTTTTTTAATTGTCTTAGTGTTTACTGTTGCTAAGGAACATTTCTTCTTAGTGAAGAGCTGGGTTTTATGTCCTTTGACATGCAAATCATTTCGGATCACATTTCAAGTACAAAGTGAAGGGATCGCACAACAATGCAGGACTTAGGAAAATATAATGAACTAACAAGAAACAGATTAGTGACAAAGGGAGACAAAGGGCAGAAGCAGAAGAGCCGGGGATGAATTCCCAGAGGCATGGCAGGAACTGACCTGTCATTCCAACTGGCAGGCTAATTGCTGAAATCTGGGCAAAAGGATGTCCTTGGATACAGCTGCTCTTGGGAACATGGTCTGAGGCCCCGAGTGCAGAGTTGCTCCAGAGTGACCAGGATGCTTGGCTCGAAGTTAGGACAGACTCTAACATTAAATTAAGTGTTGAAGCACAAGGATATTATAAATCTTTTCTTTCCAGGCATCCAGGCAGATACTTCAGTGCTCTTCACTTTCTTTACTCTATTTTTTGACAGTGATTGTTCTCTCAGGGGTAATTATAATAGAATGGGCTTGACTTCTAGTTTGGAAGCAGTTTTGTAGTTTTTTTCTTTTTTATTCAATTTTTTTGTCCTTTTGACTCTGTGTGTTCCCATGCTAATGATGACAAATCCCTTTTGAGTCTCGGTCTAATAAGGCTGGAACATTAACTCCCTTCTTTTACTTTATTCCTCTGTGATATCAATATTTTCTATTGTACTTTACTTGTGTTTGTCTCCCTTTTCAAAAAACATTCCATGTTTGAGTTAAAATCAAATCGATTTTTTTTTCTAGGTAAGATTTGCCCTTCACTGGCAACTAAGCTTTTTGATACCAAGGTTTTTTAGAATGGTCCCCCACTTTTTTTCATTTATATTCTTTCTTGAATCAAGCACAGAATCCAAGTTTAAATTTGTCATCAATGTCTGAGCAACAAATAGTTCATTACAAACTCCAAGTGAACAGTATCTGACTTGGCCATTTGAAATATAGTCAAACCACGAGTCAATGTACCAAATATACAAAGGAGCAAAGGTCAGAACTACTCGGCAGCTCGATCAAATTGAATTTACAAGACAGCTTATCATTTACAAAAAGAAAACAGATAAATAAATAAATAGATCAACAAAAACAACAACAATAATAATAATAGTAATAATAATAATAATGGATTATTTATCTACCGCCCAATCATTGGGCAAAAGGGAGAGCACACCATAGTCACCAGAATAAGAATAAGAATAAGAATAAGAATAAGAATAAGAATAAGAATAAGAATAAGAATAAGAATAAGAATAAGAATAAGAATAAGAATAAGGAATGGCTGGACTACTAAATAGTTTTTTGGCCAGAATATGATGAAATTTTGAAAAGAGTATTACATCAGGTCTTCATCACTAATCAATTCAATATACACTGCAAGATGGGTGAGCAATCAAGAGGTAGCATGTGAAAGATACAGTAGAAATGTTCACGGTGCAGATCAGATTATATATTATTTCATTTTATAATTGCATTGATTACAACAAGTTAAAGTAGGAAAAGGCCAGCCTCGTTTGAAAGTGCCAGAATAGGTGTTTTATAGTTTTCTCCTGGGAGAGTTTTGATGAAAAGCATAACAGCCACAAATGGGATGTACATTGAAAAGCACAAGCAAAATAAGATATTGATAACTTAAGTGTTACTCTATTTACACTATTTATACCAAATCACTAGTTATATCTGTCAAAGTATAAAGAGAACATAAAACTTGGCAGGACAAAAAAATAACAGAACAGAAATATAAGTGGAATCAAAAGGGACCAAATATGTTCAGACATTTGAGGTTTCAACTACTATTTGAAAGTAAGTATGCTAGCTTCTTTAACAGCAACTTTACCATAGTGACAGAAGCAATCAGCTATCTGTAGTTGTAATGGATTTTTCTTCTGTTGGCTGGCAAGCCAGGACAAGGCCTGACACTGGTACACAAATGCACAATGATTTGCATTTGGTATCAATTTCAGACAGAAAAGTTTGAGTGAATTACTCAATTTGGAAAAGAAATACAGGTTTATGTCGGGCTGGTTTGCACTTCAGAAGAGCAGAAGAGCATTGACAATAGGTTCAACAGACCATCCTTTCATAATTAGAGATGGACAGCTGCTCAACCTGCACAGCATGTGTTAGGGCTATCAATCATCAATACCATTTCACAATGTTCAGTTTTGTGCATGTTTTGCAAAAACAGCAGAGGATCCACTTGGTCAGACTTGTCCTCAACTAAGACAATGGACAGATGGTGACAAAAGACATATCAAGTGACTGAATGTACACTGCAAAAACACAACACTCATAATGTGCAATCTCATAATGGAGCAAAATATTCTCTGACAGTATCCCAAATATCTAATATGGTCCTCTGTTTCTGATTTTACATGGTGTGCCATTGCTTTCACTTCTTTCCAATTTGTTTTATTTCTCTGCCAAATAAAGTAATGGAGACGGACTCCATGTCTCTGACCATTCATCCCTCAAGACTTGCTCTAAAATTAGGTTTCTACCACCCATTTAGTGGCCAAGAGTAGATTAAACTCAAAAGAGTTAAGCTTCAAATGCAACTGGTAATGAGTGTTAGGTGCCAGAGTGTTAGTTGCCACAATAAACTATTTAAAAATGCCTGTGTCAGAAAATGGCTTTAAAAGGAACATTTCACTGTGTGTTTGGTTTGTTTATCCCTGTATATAATTTGGTTTGAATTGCTGATTTTGCAGATATCCATGTCTTGCTGTAAATGCCAAAAAAGACAAGCAAGGAAAATTAGGAAAATCAATAGATTAAAAAAAGAATGCAGGAGTGTTCTATTTTTGATGTCTTTCGGATTTATTCAGTTATTTATTTATCTGTTTAATTATTTTTGTTTAAAATTTTAACATGATTTTTTTATTTTCATTCCTATTTCTATTTTTATTTTTATTTTTTCAATGTTGATTCAAGGTGGCACAGTTGTTTGCGTTCCTTCCTCACACCCGATGTACCCTGGCTCGATTCCCATGGGGGCCTTTTTGTGTAGCGTTTGTGTCTGCACGGGTTTCCTAATGGGATCTCCAATGTCCAAAAACATGCAGAGGGGGAATTGAAAAATTGCCCAGATGTGTGAATGAGAAAGTGAACGGTTGTTTCTCAAAATCAGGACCTGCGATCAACTGGAGACAGGTCTAGTCCTTTACCTTGCCCAGTGACAGCTGGGATAGGCTTCAGTCTCCCCGAGAACCCACGTGCCGGATAAGCAGTAAATAATGAATGTTGATTTGCACCACTAGATAAACTTGAGATTTTTTTAAAGAAGAAAGGAACAAGTCTGCAGCCAATACTGTCAAAGCTCTCCATGTAGATGATCTACATTGCAAAACAAAGCATGTTAAACAATGTAGTGGCTGCATCTGACAGAGACTCATAAACAATCCTATGTCAACTTGCAGGTGAATCTGAGGCAACCACAATGAGAATCAGCACTCAATTCAGTGGGGAAAGTTCTCCCCTTATTAGTGTTTTGAGGCTCTGAAGCTCAAAGTATGTTCCTCCAAACAAAGACCGGGCTGGGCCCTTAAGATACACCGAGTGGATCTGGAATTTGGAGGGAGCTTTAAGATGAACTACTACTTCTTCTGGTCAAGGGGAGTCATCTAGGATGGTTCAGCTACCTGATTAGAGAGCTTCACGGGCACCTCCCATTCAACGTGCTCCTTATTATAATGTGAGGGAGAAATGGCTCCAATAGAAGCCAGGGGTGCCTGGGTAGAAAGTCGCTGCAATTACCTAGTCTGCTTTTACCATGGCCCTTCAAAGATGCAGGAAATAGGTGACTGATCGTCGGATAACTGAAAGTTGCCTGAGGGAGACATGGTGGAGATACATTTGAGCTTTTGTGTAATTCTACCGGGAACAAAGAAAATTGAGGAAGCCCAAGCAAAAGGATCAGCCTCAGCCATATTTCGATAGCAAGAGCAATAAAGACCTCCGCGCACATCCCTTAGACACACTCTTATCTGTCATCTTTACTCGACTCTGGTCCCTTTATTTTCGTTTTATGTCACCGTACCCTCGTGAATTGTGCCGATCATGCGCTTGATATTCTCCCTGCTGCCCTTTTATCAGAAGACTTTCGATGGAGCAGCTGAAAATAAGAGTGGGAGTTGGCGAAGTGGCTTCTTTTCTGTCACCTTTGCTTTTCCACAAAATAAAAAATAAAAATTCACAGGCAGATCTGAACATCATCATGAGACAATTTGTTTTTTTGTAGCAGAGCACTTTAAGCTTTTTCAGTTAACAGTCTTTATTGCCACTGAATACAGAAATAAATTATCTTCCCTATAAGTCTGTCCATAATTCAAAAATATGTTCTGTTCATTGTGCTTTTTGTCATCTCCCTATGGCACAAAGACTTTTTAATTTCTGCTTGCTATGATAAAACTTGTTTAATAATGATACCAATATACTGTTGATAATGGTTTTAGTGTCTGTCATTTGAACAAAAGGAATGTCATGGGTGTTTCCTGTTATGAAATAAATGGACAAATGAAGAAATCGCCTTTTTTATTATTTTTCAAGACTATTATAAGAGCTGTGATGACCATTAGAAAACCCAGAAAAATGAATGAAACCCTCAAAAATTTAGAGATTCATTTGATTTTTTTCACAGATCATATCCACAGTGGCATATTCCTTTTGTTGTGATATTTAAGAAGCATCGCAGCAATTTCATCAGCTGGATCGAACTGAATTTTCTAGCTGACTTCGATTCATCCCTTTTTGTTTGTTTGCTTTTTGTTTGTTTTGGAGAAATCTTCACCAGACCAATGGGTCAAGCTCAATTTCCTTTCCACCCTTCAGCCGCAGCAATTGTTGTCATCACTTGGAATCCTTGGCAATTTGTTGTGGTAATGCCAGGTAGGAGAGTCTGATTATTAACAGAATCATTCAAAAGAGACTTAAAATCAATTCAACCACACGCTCTGAACATCAACACATGGAGAAATGTGTTTAGTTCTCCAGGGTGGATTTCACCAAGGGAATCTGTTTGTGCCCTTGAGGTTAATACCCCTGTCTTACTTTGAAGAATGTGTTTGCTTTGGGGATCAAAAAACTTTATTTAATTCAAACAAAACCTAACTTGCTGGCCAGCAGGCTCTTTTTTATAGTTGTTTACCACATATATGAAGAGAGGACCCCTATTATAATGATGCAAACTAACAGTGCAACAGCTCTTCAATCTCTCTCTCTTCATATATATATTCATTTATTTATCTCTAGATAAAGTGACTTCTACATGGAGTTTGCATGTTCTCCCCATGTCTTTCTTCATGGTTCATTGGAGAACCAAAATTACCCAGACATGGGAGTGAGAGAAAGAATGGTTTTACAAGTAAGTAGTATAGAAAAGGAATGAATGAATATGTATACCATTTAATTTACATATTAAAGATATCAATACAGTCATAGAAATGGATGTGCTACAAACTGCGGCAGCTGTTCTGTTTCAGTCCACTATGCACACGTAAAATATCTTTCATAAATGTATTATTGTCCGTGCACTTTCCGCAGGCTCTGACCCGATCTGAAGCACAAGTAGTTTGCTCTTAAATGAGCTGTGACCAAGATGGGGCAGGAGGAATCCTCAAAAAAAGACAGCAACACATAGACACCACACACACACACACACACACACACACACACACACACACACACACACACACACACACACACACACACACACACAGAGTGGATTTGTTATTTTGAAAACAAAGCAACATTAAATGGACCAAATACTTGTTATACTCGCACTCCAAAATCACTGTGTCTATCAGCAGAGATGCCAAAACTAAATGACAATACTTAGGAACAAATCTGTTATCCTGCTGAAGGTAGCCATCAAAATATGGGAACACTGCTATCATAAAAGGACAAACATTCATCAGCATTGTTTAGGTCGGCTGTGGTGTAGAAAAAACTACCCGGAATCAGAATCAGAATCAGAATCAGAATCAGAAAACCTTTATTGATCCCAGAGGAAATTGAGTCTCATATGGAATTTAGGGGCCAAGTGCACACCAAATAGCACCACCCCCGCACAATTCACCCCCAAGCATCAGCCTACTCTGTTGATCCAAGCCAGGAGGAATCCTTGCTGTCATATTATACTAAATTCTGACCCAACCATCCTAATTCTGCAGCAGGAATTAAGTCTCATCAGACATGGCAATAACTTTCTTCTTTGCTGTCCAGTTCGGAGGAACCTGTTTGGACAACAGCTTCATATTTCTTGTGTGGAAGAAATGCCGCCTGGTGTGGTCTTGTGATGCTATGTCTCATCCTCTTCAAGGTTCGATGTGTTTTTGTGCTCAAAGACGGTCATTTGCAAACCTTGGTACTTGTCAATCATCCCATTCTCTTTTGAGATCTCCCATCTATTTGCGTTAACAGGCAGATGGTCACGTATATGTAATAAAGTGTCTGGTGAGTGTACAGCACTCTCATCATTTGAAAAATGTAGAGTGGAATAAGGGAATCTAGTACTTTTACAATTACCAGCCCGCACAAGGTGACAGAGTAGTGCAGTGGTTGGGACCGTTACCAAGCAGCAAAAAGTTCCTGGGTTGGATCGTGACAGTGACCTTTCTGTGCATGTTCTCTTGGTTCCCCCGGCTTCCAGCAGTCCACAGTCCAATAGCGTGGAATAAAGGGAGAGCGTGAATAACTGTATAGCTGTGAGTGAGGTGAAGGTAGAGCCCATCACGCTGTCTCTACAACCCTGTGTGCAGAGGTATCGATAGTAAAATGGTATTGGAAAAAAAAAAAAAAATTCCAAAGGAGCCCTACCATAGATCTCTTATTCCATCATGAGTTTCACAGTGGTCTATTTTTCTTTGTTGATCATATGCATTCACTGTTGCAGTGTGTTTATCATTAAGTTGGTGTTTCTGATAAGTCAAATACAGGAATCTGTCATACCGTGTCATATTCCTATGTAAAATAATCATTCCTAAGTAAAATAATTAATCAATATTTATTTTGTTTTATTATTGAAAGTAAAGCAGCAAGGTCTTTTAGGTTCTGACCTGAAAATGTTTTCTTATATATCTAACTTTTTCATTGAACTGTAGATTATTTCTCATCCCCAAAAAATGCTGGCACCAAAATGTTAATAAAGAGTTTTGCTACTGTTGCCAAATGTTACTGGCCAGCCGTAAAAACAAAAAGTGAGCAGCTGAACTTATAACAGTCTGTCTTCGGCCTTGGGTGGGGAAGATAAAATAGCTCCACACTGTGAGTGATAATTGTATGCAGTTATTTGACTTTACAAAAATCCATACAGCAATGGAACGTGAAGCGCATAAAACTTTAATAATAAATTAGATTTAACTTTATCTGTAGACCATTACACTTAAAAATTGAACAGCATTATGGGTACAAATTTCCATAGTAAGTCAAGAGGAAAGAATGTAAGGTGAGTGACACATTCACACAGCTGATTTAGCCATGCAGGAGAAATAATGACAATAAATGTAACGTAGACCCACTTCCAGAATAGGTTCAGAGTTGGATTTACACACCTGACACAACAACAACCACGCACACACACAAACATGCACAAACACACACACACCCACGAAAAAACATACATACACACCATACATAGACACACCCTCACACACACCTTATTCTACATTTTATTCTATATTTTATTCTATGTTTTATCGGTAAAGGGGCAAAGCTATGTCCTTGTATTTTGCTTTTTCATATAAATCTCATTGGAATGAACCCCTATTATTCTTATGGGCAAAAAGAGTGCAAGACATGCAGAGAGCATGTCGGAGAAAAGGTGGGAGAGGAAGTGAGTGATATACAGGGAGAACTGGAGAGAGAGAAAAAAAGAGGGAGAAAGAGAACATACAGAGAATTTTGTAGTGCAAGACAGAGAGCATGTGGGTGACAAAGTGGGAGAGACAGAGAGAAAGAGAAGAAAGAGAGATAGAAAACATACATATAATTTGTCATGCACAACTCAGAGAGCGTGGGGGAGACAGAGTGAGAAAGACAGATGGAGAGAGAGGGAGAGAGAGAACATACTGAGACTTTGCACAATTGTTTGAAAAAAAAGTTTTTTTCTAAAAGAAAAAAAATATATAGAGAAGAAATCAAAGATTTTATCTGTCACAGTTTCATCTGGACCACTACATATCCTGCTCCATTTCCTCCATCAGTGTTGTCAAACCCCCCCCATGCACTTCCCATTTATAGTCGTGCCACGAAGCAACAATGCCTCTCAGCTCGTCCCCTGCATGTTGTTATAAAAGTCCGCGGATTGAGACACGGGCACATGTGTGACACCCTGCAGACACATCTGATGAAATTTGCAGAAAATGCTATTTCCTTATAAGATGTGACTTGATAGATATCCCTCTGCGATTTCACAGATATCGGTGTCCAGAGAGAAGTCCCCTTTAGCAATGTGACTGGGCTGAGTGCTGCAAAAGCTCACCCAGTGAAAGACCCTGCTATCCAGAAAGTCAACTCTCGCTTGGTTTGGTTCCACGCTTTCTTCTTTGGTTTTCAGTCAGTGGAGTAGCAACAGTGCAAGGTATATCTCTTGTGCTGTGATTGGCAGAGACCAGAGATGACACACCATGTCTTTCATTGCAACCTCTGTGGAAGTTTTCCCAGGAGCTTGGTAACAAGCCCATGTTGAGGTCACTAGAAAATCAGCCAGGTCACATTACAGTTATTTTTTGGCTGTGGATCTGTGGTACGGAGTTACTAAAAAGCTTCACGGCGCTCAGACACCTAAACACAGACGGACTGCACTCAATGGCACATCCAACTACACACACCTGCCGGCAGCATCTCTTCATTCTCCACATAAATGTGCATTTTCCTACCACAGGGAAAAAATGCTGCAAACGTTTAAAAGAAAAAACAATAAAATAAGAATTAGTTAATTCAACTAATCTTTATCGGGGAATTTCATATTGTAAACCTACAAAATCCCAAAAGCAGGTGTAAACATGTGTTTAGTACAATTTTTATTTCATCTTCCGCTTTTGTGCTTCAAAAAAACCTTTCAGTTCTTTAAGGGTCTAAACTTTTTTTTTGTTTGTGTGCATTTTTAAGTAGTTTATCCAAGTGATGCTCTAATGATGGACTTGCTGCCTTGTATTTGTGTATGATTGTGTGTTGGTGTGTGTGTGTTGACAATGACATACAGATGGATAGCTGTGTAGTTTATAAAAAGAAGTGAGATTTTTGAAGCTTTTTCCTAACATTGAATTACATTTGTTGTCTTACTGGCAAATCGTACTATAATGCATTTAATGTTGGTTAAATTGCCACTTCAGTCATCACATCAGGTAATGTAGTTTATCCTGGTACCTACTCTGGAATGTAAATGCGGCCCTGCATTGGCTCTGCATCACAGCAATGGCAATGCGATTCCATATAAGAATAGCCTTGCTGTATGGGTTATCAAGGTATTATACAGTAGGTTCACTTCATTTTTTTTTTGTTTTCATTTTGAAAGGATTGTTATTACAGGAGGAATATGAAAGGATGTATTTAAGTTGTACCAATGGGAAATGACTTCTTAAATGATTATTTGTTATTTTTCTTTCTAATGCAGCTTCGTGAGAGTACCTGAGAAGTTTCTGAGCAAATGTCAGGTACTATTACCTATATAGTACAACTGACAAATGTATCAAAGCAGTATATTTATTTCTTCTTTTTAATCTGTCTGAGAAGGATGATACAGCTGTGAACTCAAGCGAGCTAACAATAGTGTTTTGTCCATCTCAAAAGTCAGCTTACAAGTATGGCTAACAAAATTGACATTCCCTTGACTTGACAGTTTGCTTGCAGTAGCTTTCAGCAAGGAAGCGAAACAAAAACATACATCAACCTTGAACTGTCATAGAAAACTGCACTGTGCTGCCAGGTTCTAGGGCAATTATTACTTGCATATATTTGTCAGGTTATGCAACCTGAGCTAGGTCATATGAAATTATATAGTTGTATCACATCCAAAGCGAGGAAGTGCATATGGTTAATAATGGTATGAGCCAATCAGAAAGTCCAGGTACAAGAACTTCACTGACTGCATGGAGAAAACTTGTAAATAGATTTCATTTCACTGAAACAAAAGGAGCTGAGGGATCTTTTTAAAGGTCTAAACAATGACTTGCTTGTTTTACCAATGAAAGGATGGTTAAAGAAAAGTCAAAAGAACCAAGTTTCAAAACTGCATCATGCAGGTTATATTGTTCTGAAAAAGAAAGAAAGAAAAAAACACATTGTATTTAAAAAATACTCTTTTTTAGAGGATCTTTGACCTTGCGCTAAAACAAACTTTAAATTTGGCTTGACAGTTACTTCTGGCTAGTTTAGTTGTATTAATTATTCTGAAACTGAGCCAAGAGTCATGAAATCCATCAGGATGTCCAGGGAATAGAGCATATTTTAATAAACTCTAAAGCCCTGATAATGTCTGCCTAAATAGTTCGTTTCAGTGAGGACACTGACACAGAATGATATGGATGCAGGAAATTTGTGTTAGAGCATAGGAATACAGCACTCCAAGTTAAAAATATTCACTGGCTTAAGGTTACACTGCTATGACTGGCACAAACCTAAAGAAGCAGAGATTTTGTGGTGCTCAGCGAGGAATAATCGATGACAGTGCCTTGGAGTGATTGTCTTTAATCGTGAGCACCACCATGCCACAATACAACAACGGAGACAGTGCACTTCCAGGGTACAATTGTACCTCCAGCTTAAGCCACACCCTTCAGTGTCGACCACAATCCAATAGTGTGTTAGGATTTGGCTGTTTTTGTGCAAAATTACCCTCTGAAGGATTGCTGGATTTTTATTAACAGCAAAGTATGTCTCAGTTATGGTCATCTTCACAAATAACTCAAACCCCATTAAACTGTTTCACACTCACAAACAGACACTACAACTCATATTTACAGTGCTTAAAAAATAGAATATTACTACAGTGGGAATATTTGAGAACTAACTATTGGGGTACATACATATACATTTGCGTTCGCGACACCAATGACAGAAACTATTATTAATGCTCACTACATAGTCAGCCATCCTCAGTGATCCCATCAATCGACAAAATCCCTAAGATGTCAAGCAACGAGCCAGCGGCTTTCAGCTTGTCTCCTAATGTGGTGTTGCAGCTGGGTATTAGCCATGCTCATTAGCCTTGAGGTTAAGGCTCTAGCTGCCAATAATAGGTGGGGCAAGGAGAAAATAAGGAGAAAGTCTGTCCTGATGGAGACAACCTTCCAACATAGGTATTACATAGACCACCTCAGTGAGTCTATCTGATATTGCCCCTTGCTAGTGTCTGTGAAGCTTGGGGGGAAAACCCCTTTTCACAGACAGAACAGTATTCCCACACCTGGTGCCCTGGCTGAAAGGCTTGTCCTTCGCACCATGTTGTATACTCCCTTCCTCTGAGGCCCCTACATAGGACCAAGAGTTTCAGATATAGAAGATCTGCACACGGCCCTTCAATCTACAAAGGTAGTCCATTTCTTAACTCCAACCATTTCTGATTTAGGTGGGGCATGGGAGTGGTAGCTTTTGGGCAGTGCAAGTGTCAGAGCAATGCACAAGTAGCTTGACAACTTGTTGACAACTTGGTCATTCTGAGGCTTAGGAGGGTTTTGGCATTCCCACAATGCACAGCCAACATCCAACCATTATGCAGCTGGAGCACCAGCTCTTGGGACACTTGCAGCTGCTCAGGCTCCTTACCGCTGTTAAGGGTTTGCCATTTTTGATGCGACAATCCATCATAGAGCTCAAGGTCAACTCATTGTGAGTGGCAGGCCTTAATCTCTGGCACCAGCCTTGAAACACCTGTCCGATCTGGGCATTGCTTTGTCTGCAGCCAGTCTCTCTCTAGAGCCAAGTTCTTTTATCCCTTCTGCTTTGCTTAAGTTGCTGCATGGTCAGTGGAACCCAATCTCCCCCAATATTAAAATACTCTAAGCCCTTGCACAATCAGGCAGCAGTTTCATGATGTTGGTCTGGTTCATATCACCCCTTCCAAACTGGAAAGCCACTGTCTCTGTACCGACGGTGATGGTTGTCTTTGAACCATCATTATGGGCAAAAACGTGGCAAGAAAAATAATAGAAGAGTGACCAATGAATCTTTGTGGTAGCCCCGTCAATCAAAGCAAGTACACTGTCACAACAGAATAAGGTAATACTTACCTTTGGGCAAACCTCATTCATCTTAGTTATGTAGAATAGTTGTAATATCATGTTGGAAAAAAGCACAACAACACTAAAACACTTGATAAGAAAAATTGGAGGAGTCTTTCACAACAGAGGAGTAAGAGGTCCTTTGCAGTGCATAGGACACTCCTTGTAACCACATATGACAGCGCAATGGCATCTTAAATTTTTATGGAGTGTCCTGCTGGGGCAGCCTGGTCTGTCCCGGGATTTTTCCTTGACTTGGTGGAGATGGTGGGCTCGAAGAGGATTATGAACAAACAGTGATGCATGAGTTTCTGGCTGACTGTTATACCTTAAATATGTGAAGGGGAGATTTGCAAATCATCAACTGACATCTGTTTATAATGTTTCTTTTTTGTATGTTATTTGATTCCAATCATTATGTGTATTTGTATATTTTACATCCCCCTCCCTTATTTCTGGAAAATTCATGCTCCATTATAAATCAGTCCATTTTTATGATTGCAGTCAAAGAAAGTTCTAGGAAAATATTGATAACACTGGATATCACTGTCATACCAGATCCATCAAAGAACATCTAGTTCTAAAACCTACTGGTTGGGTTGCATAGGGTAAATATGCTTGAGCTGGGCATACACTAAACCTTTTTGCATCTGTATGATGTATCACTTTACCACACGCCAGGAGCTAAAGCAGCTTTGAGTTGCCTGAAATGTTGATGACTTAAATATGATTTATTGGGAAGCAATGACGAAAGTTTCAAAAGACAAGACCTCCTTAAGAGTGCACATGTATTATTGTTGCAAAAATTATTTATAAGTGACAATTGTATTTCATGTTATAATGCAGCTTCAGGGCAGCACAGGCCAGTGTCTCCTGGAGCCAGCCTCGAGGGGCATCATCCAGTGTCTTCCTGAGCCGGTCCCAAGCCCGGATAATTGCAGAGGGTTGCGTCAGGAAGGGCATGTGGTGTAAAACCTATTGCCAAAACCAAATATGGGAATTGAACCTAAGAACGTTACACAGATCGGTCAAGGCCCATGTTAACAACGACCGCCATTGGTGCCGATAACCTAAAGGATACCAGTGGATATTGGGCTATTGTGGGTTGAAGAAGGAGGCAGAGAGAGAAGAGGAAAGGCAAGAGTCTGGGACTGAGAGTAGGGACTTTGAATATTGGGACAATGACAGGAAAAAGTGGAGAGTTGGTTGAAATGATGCAGAGAGGGAAGCTGTATATACTGTGTGTCCAGGAGACCAGGTGGAAAGGTAGTGAGGCTAGAAGCTTAGGAGCAGTTTTTAAGTTGTACTATCATGGTACTGACAGGAAGAGAAATGGAGTAGAGGGAGAAGTTTCTCTTGAGGGAGAAGTTTGTTATGAATGTTCTGGAAGTGAAAAGAATGTCAGTTAGACTTATGAGTCTGGAAATTAAAGGTGTGATGCTCAATGTTGTTAGTGGCTATCCCCCCAAAGTGGGATGTGAGTTAGAGGAGAAGGAGAAGTTCTTGAATAAGTTCGAAAATGAGATGCAGAATATCCCCAGAGATGAGAGAGTGGTAAATGGTGCAGACCTCAATGTTTGTGCAGGGAATAGAGGTGATGAAGAAGTGATGGGTAGGTTTGTTTTCCATGATAGGAACACAGAGGGACAGATGTTGATAGACTTTTCAAAAAGGATGGAAATGGCTTCTGTGAATATTTTTTCAAGAAAAGACAGGAACATAGGGTAGCTTATAAGAGCGGAGGTAGGAGCGCGCAGGTAGACTATATCTTGTATCGACAAGGTAATCTGAAAGAGATCATTGACTGCAAAGTAGTGGTAGGTGAGCGTGTAGCCAGACAGCATAGGGTGGTGGTTTGTAGGATGACTCTGGTGACAAGGAAGATCAAGAGGACAAAGGCAGAGAAGAGGACAAAGTGGTGGAAGCTGAAAAGGGAGGAGTGTTGTATGGTTTTCAGGGAGTAGTTGAGTTGAGAAAGGCTCTGGGTGGTTAGGGACAGCTTCCAGATGACTGCACAACAACAGCTAATCCAATCAGGGAGACAGGTAGGACAGTACTTGGTGTGTCATCCTGAAGGACTTTGTAGTGGAATGAGGAAGTGCAGGAGTATATACAGAGAAAGCATTTGGCAAAGAAGAAGTGGGACACTGAAGGGACTGAAGAGAATAGACAGGAGTACAGGGAGATGCAGTGTAAGGTAAAGATAGAGGTAGCAAAGGCAAAACATAGGGCGTGCAATGACCTGTATGCTTGGTTGGACAGTAAGGAGGGAGAGAGTTATTTTTACAGGTTGGCAAAACAGTGAGATAGAGATGGAAAGGATGTACAGCAGGTCCGGGTGATTTTGGATTGAGAGGGAAATGTATTGACCAGATGCTAGAAGAGTGATGGGAAGGTGGAAAGAGTACTTTAAAGAGCTGACAAATAAGGAAAATGAAAAAGAGGGAGGGGTAGAAGAGGTGACTATTGTAGACCACAAAGTAGCAGAGATTAGTAAAAGCAAAGTGAGGAAGGCACTGAAGAAGATGAAGATGGAAGTGTCCAGGAGAGGCAGTTGAAGAGTTTTTGGCTAGATTATTCAACAGGATCTGAGAGAGTGAGAAGAAGCCTGAGGAATGGAGAACAAGTGTGAACAAGTGGTGCCCATCTTTAAAAATAAGGGGGATGTGCAGAATTGCAGTAACTGTAGAGGGATAAAGTTGATGAGCCATACAATGAAGTTATGGGAAAGAGTAGTGGAGCAGAAGTCAGCATTTGTGAGTAGCAGTATGGCGTCATGCCTAGAAAGAGTACTACAGATGCAGAATTTGCTTTGAGAATGCTAATAGAGAAGTACAGAGAAGGTCAGAGGGAGCTGCATTGTGCTTTTGTAGACCCAGAAAAAGCATATGACAGGGTGCCGAGAGAAGAACTCTGGTTGTAGAAGGTATGCTCTGGAAAGGAGAGGAATGAAGTCGCAGCAAGACAGAATATGTGTGTGTGAATGAGAGGAGCCCCGGGTGTAACTATGAGGCTCCAGGGAGTGGAGATCAAGAAGTTGGAGGATTTCAGTTACTTAGTGTCCACAGTCCAGATCAACGGAAGGTGTGGAAAAGAGATAAAGAAACAGGTTCAAGCAGGATAGAATGGGTGGAGAAAAGTGTCAGGGGTATTATGGGATAGTAGAATATCTGCCAGAATGAAAGGAAAGGTGTTCAAGATAGTTGTGAGACCGGCGATGCTGTATGGTCAAGAGCAAGCAACAATGACAAAAAGACGAGACAGAGCCGGAGGTCGCAAAGATGAAGATGTTGAGGTTCTCTTTGGGAGTGAGGAGGATGGATAGGATCAGGAATGAGTCCATCACAGGGGCAGCACATGTTAGATGTTTTGGAGAGAAGGTCAGAGAAGCCAGACAGAGATGGTTTAGTCATGTACAGAGGAGGGACAATGAATATATCAGTCGAAGGATGCTGGAATTGGAGCTGCCAGGCAGGAGGTCTTGAGGAAGGTGGAAGAGAAGATATCTGTACATAGTGAGAGAGGGTATGACGTTAGTTGGTGTGAGAGAGGAGGATACAGCGAATAGGGTTAGATGGAGAAGGTTGATTCACTGTGGCGAGAACACTGACTTAAACTATCTGATCTCTTCAGTTCCCTGGCCATTTGAGGCCATGCAGCAAAATTTGCTACCAGCCCAAGCAAGTACCCTGGGTCTGAGGTCGGTAACATCTTCACACAGATATTGTGACAGTATCTTTTTGGGGGAAATTGAATTTCACAATGTTTCCAGGATTTTCTCCTGCTTGCAAAAGCTAGCTGACAATGAAGAAATCCCCTCTTCACATCAGCAGAATAAAGAAGAGATATATGTCCTATTTGTTAAAACACAGCATTATTTGCCCATCACAGCAGTGGAAAACAGGATGGAAAAGACTGAAGAAACACATAAACAAGATAACCATGCTTGCATTAGGGAGCAAGCATAAATTGAAGAGGAAATAAAATACGTCGAATGCAAAATCCAAGATAGAAAACTGAGCTTAGACTGCCCTTACTGTGTTTAGAATGGAGCTGCAGCTGCTGTTACTTAAGCTTAAGACCCAAAGGCGGCTGCTGACGAAGCAATTTGGAAATCTGATCATACAAGTTTAAAGGATAAATATGCCTAACTTAACTGTGTGCCATCGATGAGCTACAGAAATACACCCTCACATTCATGTGACAGATAAAACTGAAGGATGATGAGATAATTTAAAATTGAATATGTAAATCTAATTTGTGGGATGGGAAACATTGTGCCTTGTGTTACATCAATGAATTTTTGTAATTGTGTCCCGCATGTGCCTTTGAGAAGCAATAATCTATGCTGTGTGGACAGTCGGCTCACGGTGAACTTGCAAGGTCTTTTTTTCCCTGTTGTTTTCTTGTGCCTATTTCAGAGACCACTTGAATGAGTTCTTGATTATTATCTGATTTCTGTGATGTCCGTGTCACTGTTGCTGCACAAAACAATAGTCTATTTTTCATTGACTAAATCAGCCCTGTGAATTTCATATTTTCTACTCAACTTGTCAAGTAAGACAAATGGAGGGGAAAATCTGGATATGACCAAAAGCAGTTGTAAGTAAATGGATAATGAGATAGTCAATTAGTATTCGGCACCAACAAGACTAGGCCAGGATGCCAACAGTGGAAAGATACATCTGCCAAATTAATGGATAACCATATTGCCCGTTGGGAAGCACATCTTTGAAACTGTTTCATTAATGGAATCTCTCCAAATTTTGCAAATATGATCAATCAAATCCTCAATGAGACTGACAGTCTGACAAAAACTCACTCTGAATGAGACTCATGTTGTCCGAGCAGGGAAAATATTCCAATAAGCACAAAAGAACACAGAGGGACAAAAAAACAGGAAAAAACTAAAACAGCCATGATGACAGTGTTCCAGGGAGCAGGGGGTGGCTGTGAAAAATGGAGAGGACAGAAGTAAAGGAAGAATAGAATTGTGTTTATTGTCATTGCAGAGCAAAAGCTGTGTAGTGCAAAGAGATATGGTTTTTAGCTCGATAATATGCTCAGCATGAAAAGAAAACAAGTACATACAAGGAAAAAGTAGAACAGAATATAATATCGCATATTATATAATGTAATAGAATATTTAATGTAACATGGATTGTTAACTTAGGGATATAGAATGTCTCTGGTGTAAAAAGTATAAATATGAATATAAATATAAATCTGGTACAACTGTGGAGAATAAACAGATATACAGATCTTGTGTATGGTGTTGTGATATAAGGATATAAATATGGATGCCTTAAGAGTAACAATAGAAATAAAACCAAGGTAAATAGAGATAAATGAGACTTCAGGCAGCATGGAGAGAATGTTATACTTTGCCACATAATTACCAGTCCACTTCTCTGGAATTTAAAGATTAATTCTCAATCTCTGACTGATGTACTATTTAATTTCTAACTCTTGCTGTGTTTCGTGGGGATGTCATTAATTTTGACAACTGAGGTACTCAAAGTTATCAGAAAAAAGTCATCAGAAAAGCTTGTTTGACATCAAAATATGATCACATATTTTAGCCCTGACAATGTTCTTCTATTCATGCTCGATAAACCTTCGTGTGCTGCTCAGGATGTGGATGCACAAGCACACATGCACACAACACACAACACAAGTTGCAAGCAAATGGGAGATTTTGGTGGCAGCTTATATATAAATGAGGGCCTAGATCCGATGTTTGAGCCAATGTTGATTAGGGAAGTATATGTTTTTTGTAGAGTAATGTTAAAGGAACTGTGTCTAGGATAACCACAAATTCCCTCGCACAATTGTGCTTCCACATGACATACTGCCTCCAAGCTATATTCATAAATTGACTACTGAGGAGGTACTGTATGTACATTTACAAATAGCACACTGTTTCTATTTGATGTGAAAAATTCTGTTCCCCATGTATCTTTGTCAAGGCATGTCAATGATAAATGAGGGGCTTTGGGATTGTGGTGGAAAGGATATGGATTTGCCATGACCCTACAGAAACCTTAAATTTAATGTGAAAAATCTGATGCATAGGAGAATTAATATTTATGCACTGTCATGATTACAAGAATTGTTATATCAGATCCTGCTTTATAATAACATACACAAACATTGCTGCCAGCTGAAGGGTTAACTGCAGTTCATGTGGGTTTTAGCAGATGTTCAACAAACACTTTGAGCTAAAGGGAAGTACAAAGTAGATCTGATTAAAGATGCACCTCCTGTTACATTAACACTACAGTTCAACTACAGGCCAAGACAAAGACATTACCCTCTAAATGAAGAGTCTACAGATGATATTACACGAGTATTGAATCACTGTTAAAGGCAGGAGTAATCATTCCTTGACATAATTGGTTTTATCATCTATCTTTACAGTTCAACGGTTACGAGATGTTGGGACAATATACACTATGAGTGGAGATCCATGCAATAAATGAAGCCGTATAACTGTGATCCCGATTGGCCCAACACTTACAAAAGTCAATTTCAAGTCCCAGGGTTACTTGATCTGGTTGGGTCAGGTATCCTTTTGGTTTTGGATGAAACAAAGGAATTAAAACAATTATAACTGGATTTGTTAAAAAAGTGTGGTGACAAGTTCAGACAGCTCAAGTATTTTTCAGTCAAATGCAGTAGCCATTTGACCACCGACCTGTTTTAGACCGATAGCTGCTGCACAGAAAGTCATGCTTGCGTCAGGACATATTGTCAACAGGATCGACCTTGAACTTGGACTCTGAAAGGAAACCCACATGGACAAAGGAGGAACATGCAAACTCCACACAGAAAGGCTCCCTGTGTGAACCCAACCAGGGTTGTTCGTGCTGTCAGGCGGACGCATTAACGACAGTCACCATCATGCCCTCTATCATGAACATATGATCATCAAATTTCTTTGTCCAAGGTGGAATACTAGTAGCTCTTAGAGAAGCTTTCAAATTGAATAAACGCAATATCGTTATTTATAGTGTCAGTTAACACACCTTCAAAATTGTCTATCATTTTTTGGCTTTTAGGAGACATCATTTGGCAACCTGTCTCACGGCATAACACAATCTTTGCTATGCTTAATGCTATGTTGCTCCACAGGTGGATTGAAGTTTAAAGCTTATTCTAAAAACTTGATGACTAATTTTTCACAGGGTATTGTTTGCGCTAATGCAGCTAACCTGTGATGCAGTGTTTCCACACTCTTCCTGTGCTGCACTGTTTTCCTTCTGACAACAAAATTGTGAGATACTGAAATATGAGCAACACCTGCAAACAAAAGTGGACTGAAATGCAGCGAAGGTTTCTTCTCCATCAGTGTTTGGTTTCGGTGATAAGTAATTCTTTTTAACTTTTTCTGCATGATGATGCAATAGGTACATGAACGCGACGACATGTTGAAAATGGGGAATGATCTGTAACATGATATAGAAAATAATTTTCTGCTTCAGTTTTCACTGTCAATCAGCAGGACGATGATATGATCAGTTAGTTCAATTAGGCAATTGGCTCCCCATCACTGAACAGCAGGCAGTGGTAAAAGAGTTCCCTTCTTCCGAGTGTGGCAAGCCAGATAACCCAACAAAGGCCATCGTCACCATTAAGGCATACACAAAAGCACACACAGAAGATGTTGCGGGTTGCAGTGCTTTGTTTTGTTTTGATTTTTTTTCCCATTCTTGCTCTCCCAAAGGATAACGTTCTTTATATACAGAATGTGCAAATGAAGCTACCTTTAATCGTGGTGCATTTTAGGGAATTTTGCTTGAATCTTTGTGCAATGAATCATCGGCAGTATTTGTCATTGTGTTGCAAATGCACTCCTTGTCAAAAATGACAAAAAGGGGGTAAAGCCTTAAAGTTTTGTAATAATGTCATGCCGATGCCTTTGAGCAGCACATATCTATGCTGTGAGGACAATCGTCTTGTTGTGTACTTGCCAAATGTTTTTCATATTCCCGATTCTGTTTCTTGTGCCTATATCAGAAACCACCTGTGTGACAGTCTTGATGAACCACTCCGTCAACTGCTGTAAATGTATTTGTCACTGTCTCTGATCCTCTCTCACAATGGCCTGATAAGCCTTGTTGAATTCAAATTTTCACAGCAGACCTCGTAAATAACCTGATAAGCAATCATGGATATTAATATGATCTTTTAAAATATTAATGCAAAAGTTAGCATTACCTCATATCAGCATCCATTGTTTACATCTCATGAGTATGAGACAAAGGTGGTCCAACATCCCTTGAATACTATTATTTTTTGCCAGCCAACCCATGCCAAGTTGTGTTTGACATTTTTACAGCATTGTCCATGCTGTTCAAGAGGAAGAAACAAGATACTATTGACTCAGTAAGGGTGAAACCTTACATTGGGCAGAGACCAAGAGTTTCCAGAGATAGGACTCTGTCTGTAGTCAGGTGTTTTCAAAGACACAAAGCGCCTCGAAGTTGAGGAAGGCAAAAGAAAAGGGAATTTGAAAAACAAGTGTGTGTGTGTGTGTGTATGTGTATATATATATATATATATATATATATATATATATGTCGATAGATAGATAGATAGATAGATAGATAGATAGATAGATAGATAGATAGATAGATAGATAGATAGATAGATAGATAGATAGATAGATAGATAGATAGAGATAGATATATAAAATGCTATTTTCGAACTTTGTTTTGATAATATACCCAATATTTTCATCTCTCTCTGGCATCCTCAGACACTATGATTGTAACTTTTGTTTCATCGGTTTCCATGAGAGCTTCTGTCTGACATTATTAATTACAGTTTACTTTGTTAAACTGTTGGGCAAATATATTTGGACCTTTGCCCAAGTTCATTGCAGGGGTGCAAAATCAATCAAAATACAATCAGAATAGCAATCTGACTGATTGCAATTTCCAAATTGCAAAATATGCATCAAGTGCCATGTTAAATGACATCAATGACAGCAATGTTCTGCTCACTCATCATATTATCCAGACTTCAATACAAGAAAACACCTACCTAAAGACAAACAAACATCATCCCAGTATTTAAGTAAGATCCCCCTCATAACATGCATAACATTTAATATCATTCCCTGGTATATTTTAAATGGCGTGCCGTTTGGAGTATCAATCAAAATACATTAAAAGGAGAAGTTCTTTGTTGAGACTTTGCAGCCCTGGTTTACATTTGTTTTCTGTGTGGGTCCCTTCATTCAAATCAATGTTTGGAGTTCCTATTTTGGTAGTTGACCAGGAGGAGGGCCTCTGTGCAAACCTGTCTGATGCTACCCATGAATAAAAACAGGATCTCAGTTTTCCAACTGATAGTATCTTCCATGACCTCTGGCACAGACGGTAGTGCTCTCTTCGAAAAAACAGAAAATTTGTCTCCACGAGGACATCTTGTATGATATGGATGCCACTGTTGATTTGAGAAGTGATCCAATGTGCCACTGGAGTTCACAGAAAAAACAGTTTGGGGTTATTTTATTATCAGGGCCACACCAGTAAACCCCTAAAGGTGAAGAGGGATTTGTTGACAGAAACCCTACTTTTGACAAAGCAGAGAGTCTGGCAGTTCAGTGTGGTCCAACATCACTCTTGTATCTAAAAAGTCCTGAAAAACAGCAGACAGGTGAACCTTTACAGCTTCCTCAGACAGACGATTCCCACAGCTCCATGTGCAGTACAAAGAAAGCTGGTCTGTAATTGATGCTAGAGCCGACTGAAGGCTGACTGGTGGAATTTGAGTCTGTGAGCACAATCTTTCAGGATCATATCCAGACAGAAAAGTCATGGAAGTTATAAATTTATCAATGGGTTGCAGACAGGAAAACCAAAAATATGTCAACAGATGGTTATTTCAAAGTAAAAGAGAAAACAGTACGTGACAGAATGTTATTAATGTTATAATATATGATGTTGTTGACTAAATTAAGAAAAAAAAATCCTGTGAAACCTTTATGGCGAAACTAGCCATGCATTTGAAACTGATGCACATCGTGTAAAGCAAATGAGTTACAAACCTGTTGCCAAAAATGGAACATTCGGGTGTTTATGGGCTGCAGTAAAATGCAGAGATGATAGCTATGTTATAACCCCTAAAATGTAATTTCAATTAGACCAACATATTAGAGTATTAAATTCAAAAATGTGATCAATCTTTAAAAACATTCAGAAATGATGAGCGTGTAAAAACAATTAATGTCATCATCATAACAAATAAATCTGCAACTGACAGACCTCCTCTATTGCCTTCTGTTGATTTTAATATCCCTACCTGGAGGTCTACATTGTCATCCAGCGCAGCATGCTTGGCAACTCAGGCAGTAACTATGATCTTCATCAATAAGCAGATCCTCTGATGGGTACTTGACCAAGAAGAAGGCAGGATGAAGTTGATCCATGAAGTTTGAAGTATGGAAGCATCCAGGAATATTAATATCAATCTAGGGGACTAGATACATCCTACAATGAATTGAAGAAGTCACCAGTTGGGAAGAGATGATTTTCAAGAATTGTAAGTTAAGGTTTACGATACAGAAGAAGAGGAAAGGTGGTGGACAAATTCCATTTCCGTTTCTGCCAACATTATGCAAAAATTATGCGCTCAAGAAATCTGTCTTCCATTTCATGGCAAGAGAAAAATTCCACCTATAACTCAGGCCATAATAGCCCTTTACAAAAACAATATCATTTGAGTCCTGATCACCCCAACTGGGATGGCTAAACAAGCTGGAATTCACGGTTATGTTTGCAATATTGTTACCACATTTAATTTCAAACAAACAGCCCTCTCAAATAAGACAAAGCCATATCTTGACAAGCGTTGTACTCTACACTATAAATACCTTCGCACACAAGCTGTAAGACGAAAGCTAGCTTAATTATTATACAGTCACATGTGCTCATACTCCTTGGCAAAGATTTTATGCCATGTAGTGACCTGCTATTCGACTCGTGTTTTCTGCCGTTCATATTTTGTCAGTTCTTTTCTTATTTTATTTTGTAACAGTCGCCGCTCAACTCATTTCGCATTCTGGCCTCCTGTGGTCATGTCTTTCTACCTTCTTTGATCTCCCATCCCAGCAACCTCTGCCATTGTCTGGTCTCTTTGCCTTTGGCTTCTCTTGTTTTTGAATTATCACTTATCTGAATTCTCATCTGTATGCTAAATCTTGCTTTATTGAGACTTTACTGGATCTCCCAGGCGATCTCTGAGTCAAGCACCAGAGTACAACATCTTTATGTTTGTGTTGTTATTGTACTCTATTAAGCAACTTTGGGGGGATGATTCGCACAGTAATTGACATTAGACATATTTTTTTAAACAACTTAGGTAATAAAACTCTATTTGCTTGAACTGGCCCTCTTTTGTTTTGTCAAGTTACTGCTCGCAGAACTTATAGAAATATGTTATCGTGACCTAAGATTTTTTTTTTTTTTTCTGTTACTTTCATTTTAGGAAGACGGAATGAAGCCCTCCAATCCGCCTCCAGGCCGACTCTCTCAATAATCTAATCTCTGGAGGTTTTTGTAACCGTCTCAGATTTCCTTCTGGCATCTTCCTGTCTGTCAATCTCTCTATCTTACTATCCCTCCAGCAGTGGTAAGGACTCTGGAGGCACACAGCTGGAGATGAGACATACTTGTGCAGTAATAGCCAATTATACATCATATATAAACAGTGACACACTGTTAGAAATGACACCTACTAAATCAATTTAAACGGCCTCCAGTGTCCAGTGGGACATTAAATTGCACACATGTTTGCGGAACTTATTTAACTCCTTCGGAGCAAAGTCAAATAAACAAGTAGAATTAATCAATCTCACAGAAACCGAGAAAAATAATGATTGCTTTTTGGGGTTGTTTTGTTTTTCCTTTCTTTTTTGTAGTTCCTGACAGAGGTATTGAAGAGATACACTCATTCATTTTTATGTCTTGAACTGGCCAAATAAATGGTCTAATATTTATGGCCGATGGACTTTATTATACCCTTCACATTTTGCACTAGGTTTGGAAATAGAAACTTTATTGAGAAAATATGAATCACAGGCAAAGTGACTTTAAGAGAAATATCACGTATTTATTCATCTTATTACGGTTAAATTATCATTGCATCAAAAAATATACATATTTACATATTTATGCATATTATTGAAGTACCCTTCCACACACTTTCTTTATACCTGGTTCTTTTGCTGTTCCTCTCTATTACTGCCCACTTGGTCACCGACATACTTATTTCCGCATATTCATTCTCTTTGTCTTCTCTCACACTACATCTCCTGCACCAAAAACGCGCCCCTTCCTCCTCCCCTATGTTTCTTTAGATGTAATTGAAACCTCATCAGCTCTCAGCTCAGTTATTGTTGATAAATAATTCATGAGCACAGAATGGGTGACATCTTTTGGTTTCAATTACATTCATTCTGACTCTTTCCGTGGGGTATAAAAGGAAAAACAAACAGAGGCAAGTCTTTAGAATGTTGTTTACATTTCAACAAATCAAGCAGGACTATGGTATAGATATATTAATCAGCGCCCCCAGGCCCTGACATCTGCACATTTACTCGGCTCTTTAAAGATTCACTGCCGATAATTGCCAGCATTGCCATGCATTGCAGGTTCAAAAGACAATTTCCAGAGCCAGAGCTGAGTAGCTACTACTGGGCAAATCGAATTTTCACAACAAAGAATTTCATCACCCATTTCAAATTAACATCACAGGAAACGCTACCACCCTGTTTGCATGAAAAAAAACAAATAACCCATCATCAAAACAAATAAAGAATTACCATTTCAGAAAATAGTCTACTGCATCTGGATGATTATTTTCCTTTACAGACCATCATCACTTGTGCTCATATGATGTATTCTACTTAAAACAGAAAAGAATGTGATCATGCAAACATATCAGTCACCGAAAGTACATTTAGCTGGTGCTTATAAAAAATCTCTACAGTCTTGGCAAATTTCTGATACAAATTGAAACCGCTTTTATCAATAATCCGGAATGAGATATTGACTCCTAATTCTTCATCTTTTGAAAGGCAAATTAATTAAGCTGGTTGTAATGACTGTATCCAGGATACTTCGACTGACCTTATTCTTGTTCATGTAATAAGACTGCTTAACCTGTTTGTGACATTCAGTTATAGCTGTAATGCTGCCAACTTTGGTCAGATGTTTTATACATTTCAAAGGTTTAAAGCACTTCTTTATAATTGGTCACGGAGAGACGTGGCATCGATGTAACCTGAAGATAATTGAGCTGTTTCTCTGAGAATCAGCCTATTGGCCAAATGAAAAAACATAAAAAAAATCCCTTGCCATTGAGATATGAGACTTATCCTGTTTTGAATCATTCAGTAGGAATATAGTTATCATGACAAGGGGTATTGTTGGAGGGGGTTAAATAGTTAAATAGCACACACATTAACATGTCCGTCTCTGTTATACCACTCTACCAGCAGTGATGATTAAAAAAGACTGCATTAATAATCTTCAACAGGGGAACTTGAGATCATAAGGATAATAAGCAGTAAAAAAAATGTAATACACTTTATAGAAAACCGTATGAATGTCAAGTTTGCGCCTGATCAACACAACTGTCATTCAGATTCATGCATTCCCATTCCCCTTTTGTCTTTTTCGCTTGTTCTGTCGGGAGGTCTCAGTGAGTGTGAGTGCAACCTCTAATCTTTTCATCTCTTTTTCATCATGGGTAGAACAAAACGTCCTGACAGTCCACAAGGCTGCAGCCCCCGGGGCATTAACAGCTGTCACTTTTAACCTGATTAAGAAGTCAAAGATAGTATCTCGTGTGGAGATTGCAGGAAAGTGAAAGAGATTAGGACTACAGAGAGACAAGAGACCTGGCTAGACGATAAATGAACACCAGTGCTGGTCTTTGGCCATGCCGTTATTGTAGTCTGGCACATTTATAGGTACTGACAAACAATAGCTGGATACAAAAGTGCCATTTATTTATTTATTTATTTATTCAAATTTTAAAGCAGAAGTCATAACAAAAAGTGGCTAGATGCCTGGAATAGTAATAGTAGCAATAGATTACGGTTTGCGCGGAAGTTGAACAATTACCGATAGTTAAATAATCAATTTGACTGTGTGTTTGCTGTATCGACGATCAAGCTTTGTCAGTTTTTTTATTTAGACAGCATGATGCTGGCGAGGAATTGCTGTTCCTGCATTTACTATTTGTCTAATCATTGTACCTCATTCTGTGCCTCTCTACACTTCATAGCCCCTGAGATCAAGCTCAATCCATTTCACTTGCTTTAATCTTACAGGTGTTCAACGATATTGCTTTCTCAAGTGTTTAACAGTAAATGCATCATAGGACAACTGCATTTATAACAAGCCATAAGAGTGCCCTCAGTTAAAAATGAAACAGAAATGTTAAATTGATGTTCTGGAACCTACACTGTGTACAAGATAAATAAAATATGTGCTGCACCCAGTAACGTAAATGAAAATGTGATCCATTTGAGCAATGTCGTGCTTGATATTTGGTCAAGTTCATGTAACATGTAGGGCCGACATATACTTAATGTGGTAATATACTTTCAGTTTTGGGGCAAGTGGTCACTTGGTTAGTGTTATGTCCATGCAAACGTCACAGATTATGGTGCAAATAAATATCACTATGTCATTCTATTTTAGTTCAGAAGATATAGCCACAAAGAAACTCCTGGCATTAAGCAATCTTACCTCTGTAAAGAAAAAAAATGAAGAAGAAACTGCAACATATTACAAGATGAAAATCGTACTTGAAGTTCACTCATTCATTTGCTATCCATTCAGCTTATCCTGCACTCAGGTTTGTGTGGGGGGCTGGACCCTACTCTGGCTCTCATTGGGCAAGAGCCAGGGTTCACCCTGGACCGGTTGCCACTCAATCACAGGGCCATTAAATTTTTTGTACAAAAACAGTCAGCATATTTGTAATGTTGCGATGTACAAATATCTAGCCTTGAACATTAATGTACCACCCTAGGACAGATTGCAGTCTTTATTCGGTGCCAAAGTGTATGTGATTCTTCAAGGTAGACTTTTTACTTATTATAGTGTTTCTCAAAGCCTGCAGAGTAGGTAAACGTTATCGGTTCTGGATATTATTATCATTATTATCATTCTTAGTATTATTAGAAGTATTGTTTGTGTTGTTAATTCATTCATTCATACATTCATTCATTATCTATACCCAGATACGGGAGGGCTAGAGACAATCCAACATACAGGGACATACACCTTTTTACCCTTTCATTCACATGGGTTTTCAATGAAGCGCCTGCTAGTTTTTGGACTCCGGAACAGGAGAACCAGAGGAAACCCGTGCAGATATGGGGAGAACATGCAAATGGAATGGAACCAGGGACCTTTGCTGTGAGGCGGAAGCACTAACCTCTGTGTTACCATGCCATGCCAAGTTCATTATGCAAATCTCCCCTCAACCCATGGATATCTCAGTTATCGAGTGTTTGGCCTTTTAAATAGTACTATATATGATTTAGAGACGTGTGAACTATGTTTTTTGAGAGGCCATGATTATGGGGCATGGATATGGAAATAGGGCAAAGCTGTCTATTATTAGGCAATAAACCGATAATGCTCATGCGTAATATCAAACAACTGTTTGTCATTCATCCCGCACTGTCCTTGTTTTTTAATTCTAAATCGGCACTAGCTAATTTCTGTGTAAATTGAAAGCTTGGTCCTCACAGTTAACATTTATAAATTGCTGCACAAAAACAATGTACGTAAAGAGATGGCACTTGGGTGACATGTATTTCGTCTCTCAATTCAAAACAGCCCGTTGTCTGCTGAGCCAGAACAAATCTAGTCCTGCTGATTGGTGTTCACATAAAGAACATATCTTTGTAATTAATGTCTTTCTTTTCAAAAACAAACAACTATGCTGTGCCAGAACATTCCTGGCACAGAATACAACCTACGCAATCCAAGACTGGCACTTTGAAGTGGTGAATAAATGTTCCACACTTCAGTTGTGGAAGAGCATTTTGCCATTTATTCTAAGCTTGGTCCAGTAGTTACATTGCTGCCAAAAATAATTTATAAATTAGCCCAAGCTAATTATTTGGTTGTTTTGCATATGATCTCCTTGTCTGTTTTGTCCGAAATTAATTTTTTGGCCCCCTTGTTTGCTTTGCCTCGGCTTTCTGCTCGACAGTTAAATTAAGCCATATGCACCTTTCCTTGCAAGCCCAAGGTGTCCTGCGATGGGCTTAACTAGGTACGACCCAACAGTGATGTGGAGTGTGAAGACACTCAAACCTGGGCTTGGAGAGCAAAGATTGTGTTTCTCTAATCAACGCATATGATCATATTGTTTGATTGCCATTAGTTGCTACCCACAGTTGTGCTCTGCTGGGCTAGCCATAGTGTTTCCAAGAACAAAATGTGAAAACAAGAAGACAACAATTGTCTTCTGGACCAAGAATTATACAAACACCTTCTATATTCCAATAGGTTCATAATCAGTTATGTGCAGTGAATATATCGATAAAAGTGAAAATAAAAATGAAAATAAAAACAGAAATGAAAATTTAAAAAAATGCCAATACAAAATACATGCAAAAAAAGTTAAACAAACAAAAATAACAATGATACTGGATAGTGTATTAGATATGTGGTTGTAATTTCTTTATTCAATAGAATAGGGAAGAGCGATAGATGTAAAGAATCTGAATACACTCAGTAAACAGGCCTGAAAATATCTCTTTTTTTATGCATGCTTGCAATATTATCCATCGCTATCTACTATGTTATAGACTTTGTAAAGTCCTAAGACGTTAATGTATCACTAATGACTGTAACTGTTTTGTTTTGAAAAAAAAAAAACTGTCAAAAAAATTGATGTACAAGATTCTACAAGGATGACAGAGCCAGTAGAAAAAAAAAAAAAACTATTTCAAGGACACGGTCCACTTCCATATTCCACAACACTGCAGTGATTCAGCGGCTTTTTCTAGTGTTTCAAAAAAAGATAAATATTTTGAGAATGTATATATTTAATTGGCCAGGTATTACAGCCCACATTTCTGTTTGTTTTTCATGATAGAGAGACTTATTGACATCTATCTAGTTTTATGCTTGTTGCTGCCTGACAGTTTTATGGCACCATTCAGCGGGCAATAATATAATTGTAATTGAATAAATGATTGTGTTCTGCTGTCAGGCACAAATGACATGTATAATGACTGTCTTTGCACTGGTTATGTGGGTCACCAAATGTGCAATGATGCTAAGTCACTGTCTACAGTGTGCTCTCTGAAGTACATCGAGTACCTACCTGAATGCACCTTAAGACCTTTGCAGCCTCACCTACACAACGGTCAAAAGGTTTTGCAGCGTGTCCTTGAATACCTTCAGTCCAGGGGTTGCAATGTATGCCTAAATGCTGATTTGTTTGGGAAGCTCAGACATTCTCAAGGTCAGGTTCTCGTTCCAGTCTTTACTTCTCTCTCAATCAAACTCTTGTCAGTGGATATGTTGACTGGAGTTATCAATATCAATATCACAGCTGAGCTTTACCCCTTACAATACTTAATTGTTGGACAAAGGAGGTGGACTGGTGAACAGATTGACTATCACATACAGCCATCCCTTGAGCCGTTTTGATTGCATTGCCACAAAGATGGTCTGAATTTTAAGCACATTTATGTAGATATTCACATCTGCCATGTATGAAGGACATCCAGTTGACGTGTCAGGGGATGAAGGTCCTTTCCCCCTTATGTATCTTTGAAGTTTGCTGGTTTACATGTTAATAAGCCATCAACTAAGGCCAAATTATTCAAAATTCGAAACCTATGGCCATGACTTGACAATGATATCTTTGAAAATAATTCCACAGGCTGGAGAACGTTCAGAATTTTGGAACCTGGAAATGATACGCTATGTTTATTTTGTATACATATATTATATATACTGCATCTACATAGGCTCTATAAAAGCTGTTGCTGCAGCCACAAAAATATGCTTTTACTTAAGCAAGGATTCTAATAATGATATGAATTTATTTACAAGACATTCTAATAATATAGATATTAAGATGAGCCTAAAACAAGTGTTATCACTTCAAGGATATATTCTATTGTCAAGCTTATGACAGAATTCAACTATGTTTCCTACGAATGACTTATTCAATGTAACTGTATTTACTTAAATGTGTAAATGTATAAATGAAGTAACAGAGAAAATGTTTCTTTCAATGCATGAGCAATAGTTTGCAAATAGCAGCTCACACTGCTGGAATTTCAGATAAAGACATTTACCTCAAGAGAGTTTGTAGTACTGTTAATGAGAGACTTGCTGTCCCCTTTTCAGGATCCCTCCTGTGCAAATATTGACTTGCAATGCTCAGATTGCCAATTGGTTCCTTTTGTAATCCTACAGAAGATCAGTAAGCCATGTTTGAATGCCAATGCTGCTTCTGTTGTCAAGCTCCTATACTAGTTTATCACGGTTGAAAGCCAGGAAATGATTCTAAATGTAACCCACAATGATCGTGCAGCCCATTTGAATAATTGTAGTTATTTATTCAATGTTTGAGGAGGAGAATCACGGTTGAAAGCAAGCAACTCTGTTAGCATTTTGTACAATAAAGGAAGGAATAAGTGGGTCTGCAGCAGCATTTTTCATCAAACTATTTCAGAATCAGGGTGTGTTTGAAAACTGTTTTTTTAATAAATCATGTATTGAAGACAAAAATCTGCACTCAGTCTCATGTCCAAGAGATATCTGAAAATATCCACTGACGTTGTTTTTTTCCTTTCATTATTATTACTTATTATACGTTTTCTTTAACTGAAATTTACTATTTAATTTCTGTGCCCAGGTTTGAGTATACTGTGCAATGAAGTAAAATTATGTAATTTTGAACACCCACAACATTACTAGCACCAACTATTCAGTCAGTGCAGTTACATAACCTACATGGTTATGTCAGTATTTTCCCGATCCAAATCTATCTTGCTTGTCCATGGATTGGTGTTAATATGATTGATAACATAACAACAATACCATAGATATTCCAGAATATAATCAAGTAAGAAAATTAACACCAAAGTGGGCAAAGTCATAGTATTCTTGCTTTGGATAAAGAGAATAAATTATGCATTTACGGTGATTATGTGGTAAGAGTTCTCAGTCACCATCACACACATAGATGAGAGGAGAGTGTGGTGGTACTGTGGTGCTTTCTTCAAGGCTTGTATTTCGAGAAATAAGTGGATACCTTACAACTAATGCATGTACATTCCAAGCTGAATTTATACATTTACATTTGATCTAGTAACACATAGCCTTATGGGTCGGTTTGAATGAAAAAATTGACACTTATTTTAAACCTCACTCACCTCACTCATTTCAGTCTACTATTGTTCTGCGGCAGCACAACTGACAAGTTATCCTTTAGCTATTTTTAAATATTTTGAAAGAGCTCAATGGTCAGAAAAAAATCAGTTCAATTACATATGTTTGTCTGAACAACCTAGGCCGCCAAGAAAAGGGATCAGCAATTTTTTTGCTCCAAGCCACATTTAGTTGCTTTTTCAAACTGAGCAGGGTGACAGACCTTTGGTAAATGAGCTGAAATATGAGGGAATAAAGTATGAAATGTATGTGAGGTTTGTTTCCACTGCCGCCCATTTTGATTATCAAATTCATATAAAAAATAAAAAAAAACAACAAAGAAACACAAGCATCTTCCTGTCAGCTATTGGAGGAATGGAGCGTGTTGCTCATCCAACTATTTGCTGGATTCTCTCACATGTTGCTGGGCTTCTTTCCACTGTTACTGGTGTGGGGAAACACGCAGATGGCATGTTTCCCATTTGCTGCTTATTCAAATATGTGTATGCCAGTACAAAACTTGCTTTTTATACAGTCTTGAATGGAAAACTGATGAATAAAATACGTTTTGGTGAGTCTTTGTGCTAGTGGTGAACCTCGCAGCATGGCTTTGTCGTTGGATGACAAGTTCCTTGCAAGATAGTGTGCTAAATGTTGTATTCCCTTCAGGCACATGGCTCTGGGTCGCAATTCAGCCAATAATGATTCTGCAGTTCCATGTTGAATACTCGATACTTGCTGTCAATTTTCTGCTATTTTTACAGCTTATTTTGACATGTGGGATGATGCACATTTTCAATCAGGTCAAGAAAGGAAGAGGGACTTAGCATTAGAAAAGGCCCGCTGTAGTTGTGGTGCGCCACCTGGTGGTACTAAGATGTACAATGAGGGGATAAATTCCTGGCATTTCCCAATGTTCTAAGATATTACTTTATTTGGTAATGAAACCAAGTATGTTCAAGCAAAAAGTAATGGCAATTGGTGGGGCTATTTGAATTGATTGCATTAAATCACACTGAAAAAAACATGCGCTTTTATATATAAGCAGTTTTTTTCATTCCAAAAAAAATATATATCTATATGTATATAGATATATATATACATACATACACAGAGATATAAATATTGCAGCCTCAAGGCGGCACAGGCCAGTGTCTCCTGGAGCCAGACCCGGGGGGGCACAGGCCATTGTCTCCCTGAGCCGGTCCCAAGCCCGGATAAATGCAGAGGGTTGCATCAGTAAGGACATCCGGCGTAAAACTTTTGCCAAAACCAAATATGTGAATTGAACCTAAGAATTTCACACCAGATCGGTCGAGGCCCGGGTTAACAATGATCGCCATTGGTGCTGATAACCTACAGGGTGCCAGTGGAAATTGGGCTACTGTGGGTCGAAAAAGAAGAGGAAGAAGGTGTGTAAGGAAGCAGAGAGAGAAGAGGAAAGGCAGGAGTCTGGGTAGAGAGAAAGAAGATGCCTGAGGAGTGGAGAAGAAGTGTGATGGTGCTCATCTTTAAGAATAAGGGGGATGTGCAGAATTGCAGTAAATATAGAGGGATAACGTTGATGAGCCATACAATGAAGTTATGGGAAAGAGTAGTGGAAACTAGACTGAGAGCAGCAGTCAGTATTTGTGAGCAGCAGTATGGCTTCATGCCTAGAAAGAGTACCACAGATGCAGTATTTGGTTTGAGAATGCTAATAGAGAAGTACAGAGAAGATCAGAGGGAGCTGCATTGCGCTTTTGTAGACCCAGAAAAAGCATACGACAGGGTGCCGAGAGAAGAACTCTGGTTTTGTATGAGGAAGTCTGGAGTAGCAGAGAAGTATGTTACACTGGTCCAGGACATGTATGCTGGTTGTGAGACAGTGGTGAAGTGTGCTGTAGGTGTAACGGAGAAGTTCAAGGTGGAGTCGGGACTTCATCAGGGATAAACCCTGATCCCCTTCTTGTTTGCAGTGGTGATGGACAGGCTGACATATGAGGTTAGACAGGAGTCTCCATTGACCATGATATTTGCAGATGACATTTTGACCTGTAGTGAGAACAGGGCACAGGTTGAGGTAAAGTTGGAGGTTTGCTCTGGAAAGGAGAGGAGTGAAGGTTAGTCGCAGCAAGACAGAATATATGTGTGTAAATGAAAGGAATTGAGGCTCCAGGGAGTGGAGATCAAGAAGTTGGAGGATTTCAGGTACTTAGGGTCAACAGTCCAGAGCAGTGGAGAGTGTGGAAAAGAGGTAAAGAAGGGGGTTCAAGCAGGTTGGAATGGGTGGAGAAAAGTTTCAGGGGTTCTTTGTGATAGAAGAATATCATCCAGAATGAAAGGAAAGGTTTACAAAACAGTGGTGTGACCAGCAATGCTGTATGGTTTGGAGACAGTGGCACTGAACAAAAGACAGGAGGCAGAGCTGGAGGTAGCAGAGATGAAGATGTTGAGGTTCTCTTTGGGAGTGACGAGGATGGATCGGATCAGGAATGAGTCCCGCTGCCCCGACCCCTGAAGGGAAAAGCCGAAAGGAAAAGAAGAAGACAGATATATAAATATGAATCTCCTATGTACATACACATAAGTGTGAGTGTGTTTTTGTGTGTTTCTTGATTTACTTATTTATTTATTGACTTGTTTTTTCTGTGTTTGCCCTTTAGTCGCGCTCTACAGCAATTTTTATTCTTTTTTCCTTTCTATATATGGAACCCCCCTCCATTCGACTTCTATCTATCTATCTAGATAGATAGATAGATAGATAGATAGATAGATAGATAGATAGATAGATAGATAGATAGATAGATAGATAGATTCATAGACGACATGAAATAAATTGACACAACTGGTGGTATAATAGCTCTGTGTATCTGTCTGTATTCATCTGTATCGATTTGCAGGCATAAACTTATCTGACACATCAACCTTCCCTAAATTATTTCTGTGTTTTGTCATCTGCATGCGGGGAATATAGATTTGGGGAAAGCAGGGCAATTTCTGGTTTTATTTTTATATTCTATCTGGGTTTTCCGATTTCCTCCCACTGTCCAAAAACATGTAGCAGGTTAATTGAAAAAAAAAGTAGGGAAATTAGCTCAAATGACTGAGCGAGTGAATGGTTGTTTGTCCGTATATGTGGCCCTACGATTGACTGGCGACCAGCCCAGCCCCTGCCTCTTGGCCGATGACAGCTGGGATAGGCTCCAGCATCCCCCGCAACCTAGAGTGAAGGATAAGCGGCGGACAATGGTTGGATGGATGGATGGTAATCATATGCTTTGGAAACAATGAAGAGAATCTTAGCTGATCACCTCCTCTGAGACATGTATTGTCCTCCCAGTTACTTCACTATGGTCAACCAATAACAAGGACAATTCTGACGGCATGGAGATACTTATGTGGCCATGTTAGTTCAAGTCACACATCATCAAAGGTTGTAATCGGTCAATAGGGATTTGCTTCAGTTTCATTGTTCCTGTAAATTTGTACCTTGGTGTGGAGCTTCACATACAAACGCAACAGGCATACACACACGCACATCTTTTCTCTTCTATCAGTAGCAAGTTGTTTCTGCTTAAGAAGCTCCATGGCCTATTTGGAAGACCAGTTTACATGATGAATTTTAATTTTTTCTAACATTCCCCTGCATCACCAGAGAAACACAAATTGCTAAACAGGAGATGGAAAGATCCCAGAATTCTGAATTCAGAATTCACTCAGAAGAAATGCAAACTTTTTTATATGCAACAACTTGCTGTGATTGTTGTTTTTTTATTTAGTAATTTTTCATTGAATAACCTTGTGTAGATTCTGCACTTAGGCATGATTCCCTTTGCCACTGGATTTGCATCTGCCACAAGTTAATGAGTCCGTATTATTCTAATGCCATGCTCTGTTTCATTTTATTGTGCCGTCTTGCTTCCCATGGAGACGAACACTGGATGTGCTACTCTACAACTCAGTCTCATGCCTCTGCCTCCCGCTTTATTTCTCATGATGTCAGAGGCAAGCTGTTTGTGTTTTACCATCAAGCGAAAATTGACTGGGGTTGAAAGTTATGCAGATGTGTTAAAGGGATTAGATTTTGCATAAAGTTACCCTTGTTGGTTATATGAGGCTGCCGGCAGCATGAATATTCATCAATGTGTCTGTCAGCCAAGTAAAAGGGCATGAGTGGCTGTAACTGTTATCTAATGAAGTTTTGGTGTGAACGACAGTAATGCCGTTCCTCCTGAGGAATCCAAGAAAAAAATACAGCCCCCTGTGTTTGGATGAGATTCAATGACAATTTAGTGTCTGCTTTTCTGATAAAATGTACATCTTTTGTGGAAAGCCACACATCTTCAACCTCCTTTGAATCAGTATTTAAATCAGTATCGTACAAGTGACCTCCGATATGCATGTAGTGTTTGATATGTCTTGAAATTGTTATTTAAATGTGTTAATTGACAGTGAATGAGTGAAAATCACACCGGCACTATGAGGCAGTCAAAGGGTATTCAGGAAAAAGAAGTGCACATTTAATAGCTTGTGTATATGTCTTTAGCTTTGTCATTTAGAACAGAAAGATGTGGAAAATACAAACACTGCTTTCATTTGGTTAGGTTTAAATATAGATACGGATGTTGACGTAGACATGACACTCCAGGTTTGTCAAAAAATTATGAGAAAGGGGGTCTAATGAACTGGTAAGTGATGCTAATGGAACCTTCCTCCACTCATCAGGTTATTGACGCATTGGGAGTGAGAACGAGTTTGCTTTTTATGTTAGAAAAAGCCATAAATTAAGCCATAATTGCTTTGAATAGTTTTGTTTTTCTTGCTCAATGAGAGAAATCTATTTCAGGGGTAGACTGAGTGAACCATAATCTTGCTGAATGTTTAGGATCCCCACCTTGCTGCACTTCATCGGTTAGTATGTTTGTTCACATATATCAGCAGAGCGAAATAACGTTTCATGAACTCACCTCGAGTTCTCTTTGAGAGGAGAGTAAAAGGAGTAGCGGTGATTTTGGTTTAAAAGCAGTCTTCAGGTCATTGTGTTTAAACACAACATTGGAGGGTGTATGAATAACACTGCAGGTGAGCAAGGAAAACTATCACAGGTGTTTCATTCTCAGCTGTCTTGAAGGTCTTGAAGTCTTACCTATGGAGCGCCCCAAACACTGATGAGTGCCTGCAGAGATGTGTTTATAAAAGTACTCAGTCGTCCAGGTCATGGTTCTCGTTTTCCCATCCTTACATATTCCTCACTTTGCGTAAACTCCCCATGGTGTTTCAGAACCAGAGAAGCCTTGTGGAGCGAAAGGCGAAACATCTTTGAAAAAAACTCAACACGTTCAGTTGCCACAACAAGATGTGAAAACGAGTCCCTGCGGGGATGAGCTGACGATTGTGTGACTTCCTCTCGTCTTAGGTAAGAATGTTGATCCCCATTTGTCTTGAAAGAAGCAGGAATTCTATTATTCTCTTATGAATCCCTTCACTGGATTATTATGTCCAAAACAAAGACCTTTTGTTGCAGTTTGGTATTTAGTGATTTGATTAATGCAGTCACATCACCAGGAAATCCAAAATGGCCATCCAGTCTGCATCCACTCTTCTTCCAGTACCTGAAATATATTATACTCAGCTGAGCCCTTTGACAGCTGTGTGGCAGCTTGGTTCTTTTCTCACAATCTCATGTTCCTCCAAGATTAAAACAAATCATTTGTGATTCAATGCTGTGGTAATTCAGTATCTGCGTCAGTGACATGGTTAACTTTTAACACTGGTTTAAATCACTCTTCCTAATGCCTAATACCAGTGGAATATTGCTAATTTCCATTCAGGATCAAAAGGGTAATGGTCGTGCAGTATTTACCTCTCAAACCAAGAGGATCTCTGTTTAGATTCCAACAGCGGGACCTTTTTGTATGGAGATCTCAGTCAAAAAACATACAGCAGATTCAGTGAATATTCTATGGTCCCCAGACGTGTGCCTGCGTGAGTGAATGGTTGTACGTCTGTGTATGTGGCCCTGTTATCAAGTGTTGACGGGTCCAGGTTGAATCCCTCTCATCCAATGAAAGCTGGAATAGGCTCTTGCCCCACCGCAACCGCAGCTGCATGATAAGCTGTATATATGATGAATGAATAGAATAATGAATGACGGGTTATTCTTTTGAATATTTCCTCATATGAAGTAGCAAATTCTCCAAAACTGAGTTTCTGTTTTGTTTTTAATGTGCAGTCTTCCTCAATTCCTATATCTCTATCCTAAATATTTAACTATCTTTTTGTAACAGCTTCTAGTTTGTCCAGTTTTAGTCCCATCAAGTTCAAAAACATATTTACAAGGTCCACCATGATGCACAATTATAGATGAGTAGCTGTGCTTTGAAAAAAAGATTTTTCACTTCATCCACAGCAAAGGAGAAAAAATTAAAGTCTTTCATTTGTATGGAGTTACGTATTAATGTTTGATTTTAAATTTTCAATAGACCTCACACAGGCCAAACAACAACAGCTAAGGGCCTGGGTGGAGTTCAGGGGTCTTAAAATACCCAGGTCTGCTTGAGACCCATTTGAAATGACACACGGCGATTTTAGGACAAGGACACCCCGTGGTTGGCTATTGGAATCCTTCCACCTCCCTGCCTGCTGCTAGGTATGTAGCCAGTCAGTCAGGACGGAGTAGAACCATTGAATTTATCTGTTTCACATGACAAAGAATTTCTAACTATTTATCTGGCACAGAACATAAACAAAAAAAAACTAGAATTCAACGGGATGAACTTCTCAAAATTAATAAATATTTTAAATAGCCCACCATATTTTCTAATACATACTAATTTACTAATGTTCACCGGAGGAGACATTGTTGTCCCCTGAGTGTGAGGCAGGAACATATTTTTTAAATCGGTAATGTTCAGAGACATCTGGAAGAGCAAGGGGAGATGGATGATCCATGAACATGAAAAAAAGCTGTGGAGGTCACGGTGCCAGTAACCAATCACGAACAAACCAGCAAAGCTTCCGCCTGCTGTCATGGTGCAGTACACACAGAATTTTTATTAAAAAGATTAAAATATATATATTTATATAAAACTAGAAAGCTATTCTTGACTCTGATTAATTTAATGAGCCACGTTAGGTCAATGATGAAATTAACCTCTTGCCACTGTTGAAATATCACGCACATTAGAAAACATGATCTGGAAATTGTACATGATCCCATATGTTCCATTCAATCAGGCAGCTTCAGCTGAGACACAATTTTGCCTATACAGATATAAAAAAATAGATGAGTGAAATGGGGTTTCTTCTCTTTTTCTTCTTTTATATATGAAAGGCTTCTTTTGTATATATATATATATATGTGTGTGTTTGTGTGTGTGTGTGTTTGTGTTTGTGTGTGTATATATATATATATATATATCCTTGCCAGTGTATGGAAATATCAGTTGATGCATCAAAACCAAGAATAAAAAGAGAAGAAACACCATTTCACTCATCTCTCTCTCTCTCTCTCTCTCTCTCTCTCTCTCTCTCTCTCTCTTTATATATATATATAATATATATATATATGTGTGTGTGTGTGTGTGTGTGTGTGTGTGTGTGTGTGTGTGTGTGTGTGTGTGTGTGTTTGTGTATGTTTGTGTATAAATATATTTATTTATATTGCACTAGGTCTTGTTGTAAATCACCATCACTTTTTGTTTGAAAAAAATGCAGTTTAAATATGTCATATAAATACATATGTTCACACATGAACACTCAAATGACACTCCAACCCTTTCTCCGGGTGCTTATTATGAAATTCTTGAAGCCTGGAAAAGAGTAGATGAACTGGCAGCTGAACCACGCCCACCCCCAGGGGATACAGACAATAGACCGTTAATCAATCGCTTCGGAAAAAGCAACACATGGCAGAGCATTTCAATGCTGTGTGCATGTCTCCCTGTAAGGAATGGCAGGATTGAAATGTCAGAAAACTCGGCAAACACAACACAATGGAGACAAGACTGCCCTCAGAATGCATATGTATGTAGACAAGTGTGCACTTGTACACACAAGGTTGTATACCACACAAGTCACATTTAATAAAACGTTAATTCATTTAGGCCCACAATGCATCAAATAATTCCATGGCTAAAGCGTTGAGGTAAGGTCCATAGTAACCGGGGATGTTCAGAACGAGGGCTGGCAACCAAAGTAAAGGTTTTCCTGTTCAAATACTTCCCCTAACAGGAACATGTACTTAGACATCCACTTGGAGAAATAGTTCTGTTGCCCTCAGTCCTTCCGAAACACCCCACTGGGAAGCGCAAGCGAAGATCAAACTGCAACAACTACTGATCAACAGAATTAGTCCTGAGATACAAACTTGGGTGGCGTCATATTACTTGTTCTCAGGATGTATGGATTTCTGTAATTCACAGAACTACTATGACGACGAATGTTCACTTTAAGCAAGACCAGCAACAGCACTGCCAAAACTGAGATTACTTTGCAACTTGCTATAGCCTGTCATTGAAACATTATCAGCATCATCATTATCCATCCCTTATCTACTGCTTATCCCTCGCTTAGTGTTTTTGGACTGGGGAGTAAACAGGAAAACCCCTAGGACACAGTCGCAGACTCGGAAAGAACATGAGAACTCCACACAGAAAAGGCTGCCTATAGGAATCGAATCAGGGTCCGTCGCGCCGCTTTCATTGTGAGCTGAATTTGCATGTTCTCCCCTTGTCTTCATGGGTTTCCTCCAAGTTTTAGGGTTTCCTCCCACAGTCCCAAAAGCATGCAGAAGGTTAATTAGAAAATTGCCCAGATGGGTGACAGGCCTCTACATTCCCGCTTCACTGTGCAGGGTAAGAGATAGTAATAAATGAAAGAATTATTAGTCGTAGAAGTAATCATAGGAGTAATAACCTAATTGTATTCATGACTTTTTCTGTGTATATCTTCAGTTTATAGGTCCTATGCATGCATGCATACCTTATATTGCATGTATCCCTGTTTTGTTGAGCGTTTGACCATTACGCCTCATTGAGAGTGAACATGAAGTATTGTAACTACATGACAGAAGCTCCGAAACGAGCATCAGTTAGATGAGTGTATTATTACTGAGGCTCATTTCAAGGATGTTGTTGAGGTGCACAACAGAACTGGCGCAGATTCAAGGAAGAGAGGAATTGTTAAACCATGTTTGCAAAACAGTCAGGGAAACCTGCCAAGAGTTATGCCTTAATGGGCCACAAGTAAACATTGTTAGAGCACAATGGCTTTGTCAGAGGCCCATTTCAGATGTAAGTCGTCTCACCTTTCTGTGTTTTATTACCATGCTGTCCCATCATTTTCTCAATAAAAAAACGACTGCTCAAATGCACACGCTGGGAGTGTGCAACAAAACACTCGAGTCCAGGAGAGACACAAAGGCAGAATCACGATGTGATGCAAAGACAACATGTCAGCATGACAGGGAAGTGAAAAAAATTTGAGATTGCCTATATGAAGGATTACCAAGCATTTGATCATGTTATCAATACATCATGCCAGCCTTTCTTGTCTTGTTGTGTGTTTTTTGTGTGTGTGTTTTGTTCATTTATTTATTTGGCATTTCAGTTATTCATTTACTTATTATTTTCTTTATTTTTTTATTACGTTATTTCCTTTTTTGCTCTACGGTATTTTGAGGATTTTTTTTATTCTAGAAAAGAAAATGTACACATATGAAATATGATTTATAGAAACAAAAAAAGTCATGACATTGTGAAAATCGTGGATCTAAGCAGTTGAACCATCACATAATTTCCCTCAGAGTGGAAATGACATATCTATATATATATGCATATATATATAGTCAGTGGGTCCACACTCGACAGGTTTAATATGCATTTTTTTTCACACATTATTTCATATGCAACCTGGGCCTAAGATATGAGATGGAAAGTAGGGATGTGGCGAGTACTGCGGCTACTAATGAAAAATCCTGGCCTACTTTATATGCTCTAATAGCCATGACGTCATGATGAGCAGGTGCACCAGCACCTAATCTGGAATGAGAGGAAATCCACATGAATGACAACAAAAGAGACAGACAGGGAGAGAAAACGCTAAACAAAATAATGAGGGATAGAGTAGGAACCTTTACATGCTGGTAAGGTCTATCACAAGCAGTGGGAGTGTGTCTGTCTAGCTACCCATTGCAGGAATGACAGGCTGGACTTCAAGGGACAAGGACATACAAAAATGTCACCCAAAAAAAAAAAAAACGTCACAGAGTAAGGATGAGCAAATCATCATCCGGGTCATTTTTGTTTTAAGATTGCATGGATGGCATTTAATCAGGTCCCCATGGATTTCACCTAAACATATTACAATGGAAGCAGTGATTGCAAGGTCTAATTTTCCAAGTTTTGACTGTAGGCCGGGCATTTTACTCTATTGATCGAGCGTCGGTTGAGTCAGCTGCATCCAAAGGAGTGGTTAGTCCCCAGGCGGTGTTTGCAGCAGCCCAGCCGAGATAAACTGAGGGAGGTCACTCCCTCCCTTGCCATTTTAGTGAGTTTCAATTTTAATCTCAGCAATTGATGGAGAGAAGTTTGCATGAGCACACCACATTAAAATGAAATGAAATGGCAACAGCAATCCCGTGTATAAGAAAGAAGCTAGTGGCCCACCTTTCCAATCTTGAGAGTAAACACAGCCTCATTAAGCTTTTGTACCTTTTGTTTGTGTCTCGACAAATCCAAAACAAGCAGCTCAGGTTTGAGCTGCATATTTCATTTACATATGCATGACAGGATTTAGCTATTTATGTGACTTAATTACACCATCAAAACAAATTAAAATTCAGTTCTCCATCACCTGTAATGAGACTTTTGCCTTCCAAGAAAGCAATATTGACAAGAGAAGGAACAAATGAACTCATAAATCATTATTGGGGGGGACTGTCATGTCTAGCTGAAAGGCAGATAAGGAATACATAGACAAAAATTTGTTACAGTGGAAAAATAACAAAACAAAACAAAACAAAACAAAACAAAACAAAACAAAACAAAACAAAACAAAGCAAAGCAAAGCAAAGCAAAGCAAAGCAAAGCAAAGCAAAGCAAAGCAAAGCAAAGCAAAGCAAAGCAAAGCAAAGCAAAGCAAAGCAAAGCAAAACAAAACAAAACAAAACAAAACAAAACAAAACAAAACAAAACTCAGGGCTACCCAATGATAAATTAAATCTAGATATACACTTCAACATGCAAGTATTATCAGATAAGTGAATTATGTTTCCTTCCAATTATATCTGTGCAAAACATGAATAATATGCCAAACCATGGCGATATCTTGTTATTGCAATATGGCCAGTCTTTGTCCACCTTTCCAGCAGTAAGGACATGATTTGATTTATTCTTTAGCTCTGTTTATACTTATAATACCCTGAATCATATTCACTTATAATACTTTTGTCTTTTTTAAGAGGCAGAACAATCCTTTCCCCAAGGTAAATTGAATGTTGATGAAACAGGTGGACCATCTGACCTCAAGCTGCCTCTTGGCATCATCAAAATAAACACACATATCTGTCAAATCAGAAATACTATCTTAGGATTGAATTATGATTAAGCAATAACGAAATGAAAAAAGGCTTGCGCAGACGTGAAGTGTTTAGTACTTGCACCTCACGGTAAGAAAGTCCCTGGTTCAATTCTGAGAGAGGGCCTTATTGTGTGGAGTTACCACACTCCAAAACCATGCAGTCGATTCATTGAAGATTCTAAGTTCTCCAGATGTGTGAATGAGAGGGTGAATGGTAAATATGGAAATTTGTCTCAACATGTGACCCAGTAAGTGACAGGTCCAAAGTGAACCATATCTCTCATCGATGACAGCTGGGATGGGCTCCACCATGCTAACTGCAGTATAGAGAATGAATGAAAAAAAGACTAGCCTTTGTGGGCTGCTTGCTTTCCCTCTCCCTGCTGTCCTTCTCTGGCTCTTTCTCTCTGTCTACCAGTACCAGTCGGGACTGAAGGCCGCCCGCATTGAGCTGGGATCTGTTCAAGGTTTCTGCCTAGTGAAAGGCAGTGGTTCCTCCCCACTGTCGCCAATTTCTCGCTCGTGGGGGGATGTTAGGCTTCTGTAGAATCATTGCAAAGAATGTAGTCCAGATCTTCTGTACATGTTATGTGTCATGGGACAACTGTACTGTATTTTATTTAGCCCTATATACATAAAATCTGACTTGACTTATTTGTTTCATATCGTCTCATCACCAAATAAAAACAAAGGCTGAGATCTATGACTTCACTGTATATTCATGAACATGTTGCGTCAAACAAAGAGCTGAAAATGAATTTACCAGTTAATCACCGATCAATGATTTTGGAGATATTAATTGTCCATGCCTCATTATGGATAACTACAGGTATATATAGGCTCTGAGGTGTTCTCTTGACCCACAAATAATAAGGTCATCTTCGCGTTGAGGCCAGATTTCACAGGAGGAGTGTTTGGAGCCAACTCTCGTTCAGGCAGCCTCTGGAATTGCATTATGTGCAGGAAAACCAGTTGAATGGCAACATTTCTATGTCGAATATAGCTGGTGTAATAAAACAACTAACAAACTCCAGTTTGAGAGGGACGATGAAAAGCAGAGAGGCAAAGTGGATTTCATCATCAGATGTGGCTTTGCCGCTGTATTTTCTTTGCTCCTTTGGATGTTACTTACAAATCCAACAAAGAATGGCTAATGTTTCCTTGGAAATGGCTCTGGCTCTTGTCAAAATCCATGGTGGTATAAGTCATAAAAGACGGTGAAAAAAGTGTGAAAGAAATATGGGTAAAGTGGTCGAATTCTAAAAAAAAACTCAATTTTTCAGTGCTTCTGTGCATCGGTTTATATTTATGGAGTGCCTACCAAAAGCCCGGGGGGGGGTGAAACAAGTTTCAGGAAGGAGGCGGAAAGTACCCAGGCAGTTTGTTCAGGCTGAGTGCAGAAAAAGAGGCTGGATGCATGGATTCTTCTGTGGGAACTCCTCCTTTATCATCAACAAGAATTCATTCGGAGGCATCTCTATTAAAACTGACACGGGTAGCCATCACTTTGATATCCTGTGATCAGTTGGGGTTCAGGTTGTGTCCCTTCCCCACGGCGATCAAGGATAAAAGGAGGAATGTTAAAGGCAGGAGTGACTGCTTTCAGAGGGTTACGCTGATTTGTGAATGTCTTCCACACAAAGACTCCTGAAGCCTTACAAGTCAGGTTAGAACCACCAAGCTTTACGAAGATTTTGTGGGATTATGACGCGTCATGTTCACAAGTGCTGCTGTATAATTGATCACGTTTGACATATTTGCTAAATTCCAATCGTGCTAAGCTGTAAAGTGTGTTTGAGATAGCGTGAAGGAGAAGTTTGCCAACCGCAATCAAACACCCTCGCAGCTTTTAGCTCATGCCAGATTGTTAAAGAAATACAAAGTTGTCGCTGCTTTTGTTAATTTTCAGTTCTGGCTTTTCAGATTAGCAGTTTCGAGTTCGACAGCTGGTGCAGCTCTCTCTTTCACTCTCGCCAAGTTGTATTTGGTAGTGACCCAGGGTAGAAAGGGTTCTAGCTCACACAACAAGGCATTTACAAACATTCGTCGATGTGTGGCCATCATCAAAAATAAGAAGTGAACCACCCAGCTCCTCTGCCCTTCAAGGTGAGGAGCTGTGGAAATGACACATGACCTTTTGTACGCTGATAGCGTAGCATGTCTTCTGGTTTTCGAAAAAACAAAACATGATATACCATACAGGTGTAGTGCACAGCTTGTAAATGTAGCATTTTAATCAAACTCGCTCCAGGTGTTGTTCACAGATTCGTCATTCCATTAAATTTTTTTAATTTCCATTAAATTGTGGGGTAATGAATAATGTTGCACAGGCTTAGCTTTAAGTTTCACATTTACTTTTAATTAGCTGTTTCTTTAGCCTTGTATTGCCAGCCTGACTTGCCAAGGCAGAGTAGCAGGTGCAGAGAGATTCCGGTGGAACTCCTGCAAATTTTTATTTATTTTTTTCCAAGCGAAATCTGTTTCTGTCAATCTTTCAGAGTAAATAGACCGTCCAGGTTATTCAATTTGGCAATGGCGAGTTTACCGAAGTGCCTCAGACGATTCCGATAGCCGTTCTTCAGGAGCTATTTTCCAATCCTCATACTAAAATCTGCCCAACACAAGATTACTGATGATGCCTGGCTGTACAAGGAAGGGAGAAGAGAGGGAGGGAGGACAGGGGAAGAAGGAAGTTTGACAAACACAGTCGTGGAGTCAGATTTGAAAACACAACATACTCTTTTGTGCCAGGCTACATATTTTTGAAAAGGTCTGCAAGTGTGCTCTTCTCCCAGGGAGAAAGGATGGCTGTGAATAAACAGGGCATTACACTGTATATAGACATATATGGGCAGTATGATATTAGACACATTAATTTGCTGTTGTTTTTTATGTTTTTATGACTTGGATGTTGCTCAAGTAAAAATGAATAAATTGTATGTATATTGTCTGTGTATGTGTATATATATGAAAAGGTTGAAAACCATACTGCTTCCCTTTTCTCCCATTACAAAGTCTCTATTGCCTCACCAGATGTTGTAGAAATTTGGTTTATGTGCTTGGTAGATTGTTTATTGGCCCGTCAACTTTGGCCTGCAGGCTGGATGATTTTAGTTGTCGGATGACAGCTACGGGTTACCAAAATTGGGATGGACAAAGGAATTAAAATACCTCCTGTTTTCGCCTTTTGAATTGCAGCAAGTTACTTCTGCTGTGTTAGTATGCTTTCCGAGTGGGTCTGCAGTGCAATCGTTCATGGGCGCTGTGTGCATTTGAATCCCTGCCATTCTGCATGTTGTGATGTAATGAGTTGAAAGACCATGAATTTATCCTCACACCTAATAGTTCTTTTTTCATTGTGCCCTCGAACCTAGGACCTCTTTTAATTAAGATTATCATTTCTTAAATGAATTATTTAATTTGTTTTTTGAGCATATATACATTCCTGCGCCTCTTAACTGGATTCTTGTTGTTCATATAACACCCCTTGAATAATTTCAATAAAATATCTTGATATTATTTTAATATTACCAAAAGACAGGAAGAAAGTATTGTTTTCATGAAGGTTTATTTTGTCATTCTTCAGAATAATATTTCTGCTGTTTTGACTACTGAAGGCTGTAGTCTTATTAATCTACTTGAAGGGTTCCCTGAGCTTTTTGAACCACCACCCCTACCCCTCCTTACCAGCTTTGCGCTCCATCTGTGACCGTGCTTGGCCTTTTAACACAAGCTTATCTAAAAATGAAAAAAAGACCCATTGAAATAAAGCCACTTGAGTCAGACTCAACGGTTTGGAAGATGCTTTCTAGAAAAGTAGTGATTCTTCAAAAGAGTAAAAGGAGCCTTGTTGAGTCTGAAAAATGTATAATGTGTGAATAAGACAAAGGGTTCTGTTTTGATGATCTAAAGCACAGGGTCCAAAAAGCTTGCTGTAGGGTATTTTAATAGAATCAGGACAAGTCGTATCGCCCTTTGCAAGTTTGAAGTCACAGCCCATCCAGAGCCTCAGTTCGGAGTGGTACTCTTAAGTGCTTTCATTGATTCATGGGTGTGTTTTGGGTTTATCTTGGGTAAAACACTGACAAAACAATCCAAAGGTCATGCCCTTTAAGAAGCAGCTGCTCCAGGAATGCAGTTTTGGGCGGCATATATTGTGTAGTGCAGCAACGTGTAAAGTATATTATTGTCAAGGTTCAGTGTATTGCTGTATCCTACAATTGTGCATTTTCACGAATACTAGATGTGTGAGGTTGTGCAGGTTGAAGAGACAGGCACATATGACTGCATATTTGGTCCAGGGGATGGCTATAATATACCTCCCCCAAAAACGCAAATCAAAATGAATCAACAAATAATTATAGTCACACATAATAATAATAATAATGATAACAATAATAATACTACTACTACTACCACTACTACTAATAATAATAATAACAATAAATACCTCCTACTGAATACATGATAGATTTATTTTTTCCTGATAATATCCTTTAAATGATCTTATGCCTATATTATGTTTGTTTTTGAAGGATATGGGATTCAGATGAAATGCAGCATTTCATATTTTTACTACCTTGTCTTCTCAGATGGTATTAACCAAAACCCGGGAGGATAGCAGGATTGAAGCAGGCTTGAATTATTTATTTCTAATTCACTATTTGGTCCTGCATTTTTTTTAAATCTGCTTACATTTTTTCCTTTTCAATTTCTGCATTATGCTGTTTATACATTTTATTTTAACACAGTTGTACTTTAAACTTTATTAAACATTATAAGTACTTACAAGTACTATTGTTAGTATTTTGGTAATGGCCAACATGATTTGTAAGTAGTCTAAACTTATATAGCGACGCCACACCTTGCCGTTTCAAAGCCCTTCACCCGATTGCATTTATTCATTCACAGACCCATGGAGGCAGAGCTGCCATGCAGGGTGCTCCACAGATCACTGGGAGCCACTTGGGTTCAGTGTCCTGCTGTAGGGTACGTCGGGAATGCAGACAGGAGGGGGGCAGGAATTGAACCCCCAACCTTTGGTGGGAGGGACACCCATTTTTCCACCTAAGACACAGTTACCTTTTCAAGAACAAATTAGAACACAAGAACAGTGCTTTTTGTATACACGTGCAAGCGCACACAAACAAAATAAAATAATTTACATACCCTCAAAGATGTTCATCTTCTCCCCTCTCTTTCTTATCTTATATCCTCTTCTTCTTTCTCTTATCTCTACAACTCTTCCTCTCCTGCCACCTTCTTCTCTTATCCCCTCCCTTACTTCTCTAATTGATTTGCCTCCTCATCTCTTATCGCCATTCCTCTTCGTCTTCTTCACCTTATCTCGACTTCTTCTCCTCCTCGCATCCTCTCTCCTTCTTCAGTTCTCATCTTACCTGGTCTTCTCTTATTCTCTTCTCCATTTTCTCCTCCTCTTATCTTCTCCTCGCCACCTCTGAGCTTTGGCAGATCCCAAGACGCAGCAGACAAGTGCTTACTTTTAATTGTGGTACCTTGTAGTGATGGTGCTACTACTAAACCGTGGCACCATCACACTGTTAACACATAATTATTTATCTTTCTCAGATAAACTGTGCTGTGCTGATCTTTTTTTATTGTTCTTCAGCAGTTTGTGGTCAGCACATACCTATGTTTGTGCCCCGTGTCACTGTGTCTCCTGAGTCCCTGTAAAGGAAAATCCTGGGAGACCCTGAATCCTTGTCCTATGTTGCTGACTTTTGCTGAGTCATTGAACCCCAGTACAATGTCAAGAGAATCCTCTCTGTTCCTGGCTCCCTTTTGTCAGCCCCCTCTCTCTGTAATCCAGCTGATCCATGTTGTGGGTCCTATGAATAAACATGACCAATACAAGTCAAGTTAAAGTGAATCTTCACTAATGACAGGATTATTAACACTAACATTGACACTTACAGAGTGTTAAAGACAAATCATTTCACAGTTTTAAGGAACTTTCTGGAAATGACCCATATTTGAGTAATGTGAAATGGTTTTGTACCCTGGGAAAAAGAAAACGTTCTGCTGATTATTTTGAGTCATGTGACACAATCAGTTCATTATAAGGGTCGTATCAAATATAGTGAGACACCTAAGAACTAAATTGATAAACAAGTATAATGTAAGGGCTCGTAAATTGCAAATCAGGCATTTTCAGACATTTAGCAACCTTGTGCACATGGGTTAAATGTCAACTTTGCAGGACTTCCATATGGTGAAATGCAAACTCACCAACACTGCAAATAAGATGAATGAATGTTCTTTTAATTACCTTCGACATGTATGTGTCAGTTTTTTATGTCTTTGTTTAAAAGTATAGAGTCTTTGTTAGAATCAAAGCTAGATGGAAGTGACAGATGTGACATTCCCCTCCTGTTTTAGCTGCTGACAGTCACAGACGTTACAGGTATAAAGGAACCAGTCATACTCATTCCTTACATTTTTTCCTCCTGCTTTCTCTTCTTAGTCTGCCTCAAGTGATCACTTGTGTGGTTTGAGGCGCAATGCTGCGGGACATCACACAGACAGGCCGGTAATGAGGATGTGATTCCAACAGTCTGCATGAATTGGAAATTGGAAAAAGCCAGAAGATAAAGGGGAAGGGAGTAGGGGATCCAACTTCCAATGTCCTTAAGGCTCTGTCTAGACCCACAGGCAATAAAGGCTGCATCTGTGCTGGGACAGGAGAGAGATCAGCTATTTTTTCCTGCGCCATATATTTTCTGCAGTAAAAAATTATGAAATATACACATTTTGTTTGAAATGTTTAAAAAAAAAAGATTCAAAGCAGAATTGACATTTTGGCACATTGGTAAATTGTTGATTTATACAGTTGCCCCTGCATATTGAAATCAACCACGGAGAACAAGAGCATACATGTGTAATAAGTGTGCATATGGTACCATAATCAAAACAGCCGACAGGGTTTCCATCAGTCTGCTGTTTCGGAAATTAGCATAAACAGCAAGTACCAGAAAAATAGGATAAGCATTTTATTTCAATAATTAATTTTTATTTTTTCTCTTCTCTTTGTTTCATTTTTTTATTCATTCTTGACACAAATAAAAAAGACTTGCAACTTTAAATACAATAATAAAATCATCAGAAGAAGATCATAATAAGCTTTGTTGACCTAGTATTTCCACACACATGAAGAATATTGCTCTGGTTGACAGTTGCCCCTCATACTGACATGGAGGTAAACAATTACTGGAAAAGAACATTGTAAACAATACAAAATACAAAGAATAAAGTGCAATATTTGCTAAAATAATAAGGCAATGATCTACATGAGTAATGTGGTCGGTGAGGTAGGGCAAGCTGTAAAAATGAATGGAAAAATGGTGCATTATATATTATACTTAATACTCTGATACATTTCACAGGGAAGGGAAAGATACCTGAAGAAGATTCCAAACAAATGCTTTTGGGTTAATAATGATAGTGCTGTCCATTCATCACAATAATTCAGCTTGTGGTCTGACATGCAGGGCAAAGTTACCCAGGGAAACTCAGGATACGATTAGCTGTTGGAGCTAGCTACCCTCCAAGGTTGATCCACCAGCAATATCAGACAGAACAATCAGGACCCTAGTAGTGATTTTGTTCCTCATGAGCTTGAAAAACAGGGCAATAGGTAGACATAGAAAAGAGGATAATGTATGTAGCATGTTTGTTGACCAGACAGGTGACAGACAAGCAGTCATAATGATTATAATCATGTAATTATGATGAAGATGGTTGTTGTTATTGTTATAGTAATTATTATTATTATTATTATTATTATTATTATTATTATTAGTAGTAGTAGTAGTAGTAGTAGTAGTAGTAGTAGTAGTAGTAGTAGTATTGTTATGATTGTTATGATTGTTATGATTGTTATGATTGTTATGATTGTTTATTTCTTTATTATTATTATTACATGCAGGAGCATGGGTTTCCTCTGTGTCTTCAGGTTTCCTCCCACCGGCCGCAAACATGCAGCAGGTTAATTGCAAAAATTGGGAAAAATTGCCCAAATATGCAAATGATAGAGTGAATGGATGTCTGTCTGTATTTGTGGCCCTGAGATTGACTGGCGACAAGTCCGGGGTGTACCCCACCTCTCGCCCGATTGCAGCTGGAGTAGGCTGGGACCCTGAGTAGGATAGGTGGTAGACAATGGATGGATGGATAATAATAATACTCGACTGAGCCTCCGACCTTTTACTTTTTCTTTATGATTAGAACAATACGACGTAGAAGTAGAATGTTTATCTCTCAGAATCTTAGTCTGCGATCTTTCCAAGGATGGCAGATTAACACTCCAGCTCGATAAATATACCCAGCACCTTTACAGATATGCTGACTGCTATATACAAACATTTTAATAGAGGAAAGTTGCCTGACAATAAATCCTAATCTGCACGAAGATGAAAAGGTTGACCTATGCAAGGAAAACATTCTTTCGCGTCCAAAGAAAGTACGCAAGGCTGTTTGATGTTCGGCATTTACTATTTTCCATGGCTGCATCAGGTCCAACAATTGTTCTGGAATACAATTATAAATTTCATCACTGAGGCTGTATTTCTTTCATTCGTCCATTATTTATACTGGTCATCCACCTATCAGGGCCGCGGGGCTGCTAGAGCTTATCCCAGTTCGTAGGGTAAACCACTGAGCATTCGTAATGGATCACAGGGCCACATACATTCATAGTGTCATCAATTCATGGTGTTCAAAAGAACCTACTGCCTGTTTTTGGACTATGGAGAATTCGAATGAAACCCACGCAGGCACTGTGAGAACATAGAGTACAAAACTCCAGACAGATAGACATCGTAATTGAATCAGGGACCTTCTTACTGTGAGGCACCGGTGTTAACCAATGTGCCACCTGAGGCTATATTTATCTATCTATTTATTCATTCATTCACGTATTATTTCATTTTTTTTCCCTGAGAGAATATAGTCATTAAACTCAGGTAGTGCAGTTGTTCATTATATCACTGTTGAACTCTGTATTAAATGGCTAAGAAGGATATGAAAACACTCCCACATCCGTCTTTCTACTGGCAGACATGTTTTATTACTGTCTATCTTTTTGTACTCATTCAACACAGTGACTGGTCAAATACAGAGCATTAGATTCCATTTTCCAATCTATTTATTTATCAATTGAATCTATCATGATCCATCTAATTTGATTTGTGTAATATTTTTTTTCCATGTAATTTAATAATTGAATTACATCTAGCGCCAACACCCAAGTGCAGACAATGGACACAGATATATTTTGGGGAATTGATATATTAAACTGATTAAATAGGCAGCATTTAAAGACACATGGTGGAAGAAAATGGTCTTGCTTTTGAGTGACTTGGAAATAAATATAGCAAATGTAGCTTCTTCTTGCTATTCACAAAAACGTTAGAATTTGTTACCAAGTGTAAAAACTTTTAACACAATTGCAAAATGAAAAATAGAGCTCTCATGAAAAATAGTAACTGATCCTTTTACTTTTGTAGAATTAAGCATTACAGTAATTTTACAATGATAGCAAGAATGACAATAAAACGTTTCACATTCTGAACTTTACAGAATGTATATATTGTTATTCAATGTTTAACCTAAATAAATGATTTGGGAAAAATATATAAAACTTGATATGACCGAGCATCTTAAAGCAAATGATTGAATACTTCAAATCGGAACCTGTATCACAGACAGAATAAAGGCATTAAAATTAATTTGGTTTTCTGTTTTATAAAAGGTTTCTATTCCAGTTTAACTGCAAACTCTGGTCCCGAAGTGGGTTCTCTCCAAATTTTTGCCAACAGTCCCAAAACATTCAGTTGATGTGATGAAGAGGGTTACTGCTCCTTGGCTGCTACATGTTTCCCCTTGATCAACTTGTGTCCAGTCTCAGATGAGAGACCCTCATCCTCCACAAAACCAGTTTGGATTTGCAGAAGCAACCCCGCGCCCCATCTTTAAAACCCTATATTCAAGAATTAATGAATGCAGAGGACAATCAATATAAAGCCTCAAGCTAACATAATGGCCAGGATCATTGATTGTGTAAATCTTATTGTGGTGTACTGTATGCCTTAATAGATAGTTGTTTTATCTCAGTGGAGTCCATATGGAGGTTGAACACAGCAAACAGCAGTGTAGAAGGTGATGTGGAGCATAAAGAGGTGTGCGCCTGCAGATTTACTGTGTGTTGCATATATACCTGTATATATCTCTTCAATGTCAAATGCAACACATATGGAAAGGTAGCAGGTAATGGACTGGAGACTATAAAGTGTCCATGGCTATAAATATGAACGTGAATGGTTGTATGTCTCTACATGTTGAAAGATGGCCGGTGCAGGGTGGGCCAAACCTCTCACCCAATGACATCTGAGATTGATCCCAGGTCCACTGTAACCGAGTGTGCAGGATAAGCTGTATAGACAATAAACAAATTAAGAAATAGTGTCAGACCAGACATCTTCGTGTTAGCTATTGTATTTTCTAATAATTCAATTTCATTCTTAAAAAATATTTCTCTGGGATGGAATACTTAATGAATTAAATGAAAAAAAACAACCTTTGTTTGCTGATGAGAGAATTAAAAAAAGAAAAAATGCGGGAGAATTTCAAAACCTGGATTTAACAACTTAACAACAATCTGCATATGAATAAAGAAATTAATTTTATGGGGAAAGAACAACAGGTTTGTCTTTCTTATGTGGATGAAAACTGAATAAGTTAAAGATAAAAATTAGATAATTTACCATTTATGTTATAAATAAATCTGATTCTTGTGATAACTGCCATGTCAAATCCTCCATCCATCAGACTTGATGCTACATAAACTGAAGAGTCTCACATTTTCAAGTTTGTTTTTTGTGCACTTTACATCGCTTCCCAATGTTAGTGATAGCCAAATGAAGCTTCTCAATTAAGTGAAGCTTTCCAGCCCCTTGGTTTATCAAGAGCATCATTTAATTGTGCTCACTAGCGGCATCTATTGGCCTAGTATATGTTGAGCAGCTAAAGCCCCTCGAGAAAAGTACCAACAACAGCAAAGATGTGTTACCTTGTCATGACCACTGTACCTGAGTAATATCATTCACGCTTTACGCCAATTATTTATAGATATATGTTTGTTGTTGTTTGGAAGCTAAAAATGAATAATGAATAATATGAATACTATCATACTCAACATTGCACATTGAAATGTTTCAGTAGCAAAATGTGGATGTTAATTCACAACTACTAACTTTTTTGGGAGCATCTAACTTGAAGTTTGCCCAGATGGGTCGATGTTAGGATGTCTTCCTTTTCCCTATAGGTTTCTCCTAATACGGATACTCCTCATCCACTTCTTCTATACCGCATCCCTGTGAAACCACGACAACCACTACCATAATGATAATAACAGTAATAATTATACTAATAGTGGGGATGACAACATATGCTTAGCCAAACTGAGCCACACAAACTCTGCTACATTGACAGTGCATGAACAATACTTAGCCCTAAAACAACCCACATTGTGCAGGATGTTTTATCACGCTTTTATCCAGAAACTAACACTGCAAACAGATCGTTGATGGGTCCCACCCATATAGAAGGATGCAAGCATCCAAGTAAGGATTCAGAAACACCCCTTTCATACTCAATACACCCCGCAGCCTCAGCTTCAAATATCCCGTCCGAGCCCTCCCTCAAAGTTTGGTATCCCAATGCTCCAGATGGTTTCCAATCTTGTCAAAGCCTGGTTACCTTTTATGTTATTTGTTCTCCTGTGCTTCCTCCTGTTTAGATTTGAGGATGCTGAGAATAGTGTTAGAGGCAGATGATTTACTGTGGCGATCCCTAAAGGGAATAGCCGAAAAGAGAAGAAGAAGACTTTGTTTTGATTCCCTGTAAGACTGTTGTGGCTGAACTACTGAGTGAAGCCAGTTACATTTTGGATCCATCCCTCATCAGCGACTTTCATCACCTTCGTTTAGAAGCACCTGGGCCACTTGTGGCAGCCCTTAAGGGGAGGGGGAGGGGGATTCTCCCAGTTCACCTGTTGCATCTGTTGGACTTTGGGAGGAAACCGGAGATCCCAGAGGACGCCTACGCAGACATGGGTTGAACATGCAAACTCCAACAGAAAGGTCTGTGAGGTTGTGAGGCCAAAGCATACCCCTTTTCCCTCATGTCTCTGCGAGATCGTCCTGTTCATTTTGTCAGCAGCAAATCCAGAATTACCTCCTCAGGTGTAATTTCTGGTGAAACGGACCATGCTTGTTTTTTGATCGTGTTCCTTGCTTGTAGATATCTTTACCTCTGTTCCCTATATTTGAACCGCTGGGTTGAGCATCATGAGTCCAGCTCTCGAATCCGACACCGTCTTTGTGATATAAGCCGAGACATCTGGCCACCAATGACATCAAACTTGCCAAGATAAAGTATCCTGAATGTGCAGCTCACTGAGTGAAATGCCAAGTCTGTTTCATGAGAGCACATATATTGAGAGCCAGTGGTCAGGATAAAGTGGGCCTTGTGCCACACTAATTCAATTCTGGCAAGAGCTGTTGTGCACAGAATATCAATTATTGAAAGGAGCATGAAGAAGGTCAATTTACAGAAGGAGAGCTTTTATTGATTATCAAAATGGAAATTTTGTATTAAATAAGTCACTGTCTCAGAATGAAACTTAAGAATTAAGATCCTCTATCTTGTGTTACTTAGCAAAACCTCATCCTGTTAGTGAATGGATTAACCTGCTGTATCCTCCTCACTATAATTCAATGAAGCCTGTTTATTTTGAGATTCAGCCAAAGACTGAAAGATCAGGGACGCCGGAGGAAAGTTGACGTCATTACGGAAAAAAAGACAGAGCAACAGGTGCAAGTACAGTCAGCAGTGTTTAAATGGACAAAGATTTTAAAACACATCAGTAGGCATTGCAAGGGTATACTATACATGGGGGCTCATGAACACCATTCAGTCAATCTATCCAAGTTCCTTCACAAAAGGAGGTGTGTGTGTCAGTGTCACAAGAGTGTCAGTTGTTATCAAACATGAATTATGAAAAGCAGGGGTGCATGCAGATTTGTTCAAACGCAGGTACACTCTTTTGTGTGAAAGGTTAATATAATGCTTTTTATTTTTACCAAAACCCAAATGGCAAGTTTTAAAGGTGCCTAAGAGAATGGTTCAGCCCAAAGGAATAGTCTCCGATGTGACTCAAGTCTTGTCCAAATTGCTTATTTATGCAATTCCTTTCTTCATTTGCCACTTCTGGTCCCGACTGGGGAAAACAGGCTAGGACTAAATCAATATTCACAAAAACATGTGAAATCAAAATAAATGGCGAAGGTCTCAAATGAACGTTAAGAATATAATTAGACTTGAGTTAATCAGATCTGCTTTCTTTGTTCAAACAAAATGCACTAAATAATAGTAAATGACACATTTATGTTCGAGGACATTAATTTTTCAATCCATAATTGCAAGAAAAGGACAACACTTCCCATAAAGCTGATAATGACAGGGTATAGATATGTCATACAATGTTCTTTGTTTGATCAAATAAAATGAATTCAAATTAAATTAAAACAAGGTGTAGCCAATCAAACAAGACTAAGGATGAATACAAAACCACAAATATTGATTTTTTATGTATGCATTCATTTTTTTTGTTTGTTTGTAGTTTGTTTTTTTTCATTTGTATTGACATTATATTCTATCATTCATTATAGAATAGTCCTGTTAATTTAGCATTAAGAGGATGGCTTTAATTAACACATTGGAATTCATCACCCATGGGTTAAGTAAAAAAATATGCGTCCAGAAAGCTTCATCTCAATCCATCCAAAAAGGTGTTATGATATTTCAGGCTGGACTGAGGCGACTATCTGAGTGACATGCAGATAGGAATGCTGCTATCAGAGTTAAATATACAAGACAGCCAGTAACAGAAACAAATATATGTATTGATACATGCTTAACAAAGCGGCCACCACTTCAATCAAATAAACATATGTTGTCTTCGTGATGCTGAAATCAGCGTGTGATTAAGTTATTTTTAAAATGTCAATGGTAGTTTGAATTGGCGCTTTCTCAGCTCTGCCCTGACCTGAATAACCTGAGTCTATTTAAAAAACCATAACAATTTTGTGCTCGCAACCAGGCAGCACACCCAATTTCACAAGTGTGAAATGCTGAATATTTCTTAGTATGTAGATAAGTGTAGATCTATTTGGAGGAATTTACTGTGTAAATACCCATGCACATTTAGAGACACTGCACATGCAGAATTTCTTTACCAGTTCTGGTCCAGTAGATCTGCTTCCCTGCATTTCTCTTCATGCACCAACCCACTTGGTTTGACTAACTAGGTCATCCTAAAGATCTGCAGAAGACTAATGAGGTCCTGTTTACTTAAATGAAGGGGCTGCAACTAAATATCTCTTGCTGCAGAACCAGGGCCAATGTCCTTGTTGGCTGTCTCATCAAATATGGTGCTGATGGAAAGTGTTGCCAAAATTGGTGTCATAAAACCTGACGTAAAGAACGAATAATGTCTTTCATCCACGCGGTTTATGACAATGAAGGAGCTCTTTAAGACAGGGCGTTAGCCAGGGCTTTCAGCGGTAGGCAAGTCGCTGAATTCCTGTGACTACTGCAATTTTCTCACATGATAATTTGCTCAGTGCTCAATGGTGTCCATTTCGCTGCAACTATCAATCCAGTTTTCATTTAAAACATGCTGTGCCAAGAGTAACAAGAAAAACAATGTGTCAAAATATGTGGAGTTTTGCATTTTTTTATTCATCCATTGTAGTGTTGCTTGATGCAGGTTATGGATTCCACAGCTGGGAATTGGAGGGGTTATCCTCCACAGAGGCAAATTCATCTAATATGACAGTTTAATCCTCTCAAAGAATCACTCAGCAGGGTCAAAGAGTAAAATCAGGGCTTCTTTGTGTTTTTGCCACATGCCAATTCTTTGATTCTTGGAGCAAATCTTGACTGTATGATTGTCAAATGTTAACTAAAGAACATAAATATCAGTGTTTAGACATTAATTTTTAATGATACCTCTAAATTCACATCTCTTTTCATCCAAAAAAAGTGAAGCTGTGAGACAAGACTTGTTTTGTAGTATAATTTTAAAGGAGGCGCGTATTAGATGCATTATATTTCTTAAAACATGCAGAAGTGAATCTGTGTTGTGTCACTTTATAAACATTGAATAATTTCCAAACTGCTTTGTTCAATTTACCTATGCTGATAATGTGTGCATATATGTGTGTGAATACATATATACATATATATATGTATATATATATACGTGTGTGTGTGTGTGTGTGTGTGTGTGTGTGTATATACACAGATATTTATATAACAGCCAACGAAAAACACCTTTCAAATAATGACCACCAATAACCTCTAGTTATCTAGTATATCATGAAGGCATATTTATTGCAAAATCGCAAACAAGTCATATGTAAATAAATTCTTTCTGAGTGAACCAAAATTTGAAATGAATGCAGAAATGTACTTACAGCTCAGTTTAAGTACATTATAACAGCTTTCGCCAGGCAAAGAAAAGCTCTTTGACTTTTAACATTGTTTACACTGCTGCCTTTTATGACTGACAATGGCCCAGATATTATCAATTAGATTTCCAAAAGATCAGGGCAGCAACAATAACAAAAGCAGTGGTCAGCGCTGCTGCTTTACACCAGTAATGATCCTTGTTTGATTCCTACTGGGGCCTTTCTGTGTGGAGTTTGCTTCTTTTCCCCCTTGTCTGTGTGGGTTTTCCCAATGATCTTAGTTTCCCTCCCACTTTCCTAAACCATCCGGGAGAAGAACCAAAGACCTAATTGGCCAGATGTGTGAATGGGACAATGAATGGTTTAAGTGTGTGACCCTTTGGGATTTGCTCTGCTACACAAGCAAATAATTAATAATCATCTACTACGACTACTACTACTTTTATCATCATCATCATCATATCCGTAACGCAGTATGAAGACATAAATCATTATTATTGTTATCATCATCATATTAGTATTATCGTTGTCATTGTTGTTGTTGTTATTCATGGTAGCAGCAGTATTAATGCTTATTTTTGCTGTTGTTGTTACATACATTTAAACGCCTCTTAAAGAGGACATTAGTCAGTGCATTCAGAATCTATATGCTTCAAAGCCCTTTTGGGCCATTGGGGTTTCAGGCACTATTTCATCAGTTGCTGTTATGTATCGCAATTTAAGATTTTAGTTGTTATCAATACCTTTGTGCTTCCAGACGAGATCAAGTTCAACCGCCAGACTGGTCTTATAAAGAGTTTGAGGTAAAATCTACCTTATAATATACTGTGGAGTGTTATATGATGATAATAACACCTACTTGTCAGCACCTTTGTTACAAAAATACGCCTGAATACACAGATCATCATCAAACACAAATGTCTTGTGGCAAAGCTTGTTTGATTGTTTCACCACCCTCGCACACCTCCTGCTGTAGGCATTCTCAATCTATTTGCACCTCCTCTGATCATGTCATATTAGATGTAATTACTACGGGAGAGTGAAAGAATGTGTCATTTGAACAACAGTATGTATAAAACGGTCTTTTCACCCCAGATAGAATGCTTGGATAAAAACTTACAAATAGTTTATTATATTTCCTATTATATTTGGATGTGCTTTTTAAAACAGAAACATCAGAATCCCACAACAACCTGATCTATAATGTAGCATGGAGTATGTCTTAAAGCAATGAGTCCACAAAAGTGGAGAAAGACCATACTGGGATGCATCCTGGCATTATTATGGTGTTAGCAATCATTTTCTGAATTTGTTATTGGTTTCTATTTGTCTCTGTCTCTTTCCGGCTTGCTTAACCCTCCTCATCCCTAATTGTGTTAGTGTGAGCCTATGAAAAAATAGCAGCAAATACAGAGATGGGGAGAGGTAAAAAGCCTCGCACAGGGGATGCAGCTTGTCGGCGTTCTCTTTTTTATACCAGCTCAGCTTTGTATTTTACCCTGCTCAGTGAAATTCTGTGATGGAGAAATCAACACAACTAGAATGCATGAGTCCCGATTATGGTAATTTCATGTTTATGATTAAATCACAAAATTTAACAAATATATTGGCATATCTAATAGCATGTATGTAGTCTATGGTTTGATGAATAATACATGCAAAAGTTCCAAATTGGTTGGAATCAGTGGAATGTAACCACCGACTTTGCAAAGTCAAGATACCATAAAGAAAACTGTCAGTGAATAAAAGAGAAGACACGTCAACCTCCCCGTTTAACATCATACTTTTGCATTACGTGTTTTGCATTCACCTTGGGTGTTAATGCACCCCCGAGACAGACAAGGGACAAATCAATTTTCAATTAAAATTTGACTTTCAAAAAAGAGCAAATATCAGACAGTGGTTTGGAGGAAAACTGCAAGTCAGAAAACAAATGGGGATGCTTGACTTGAATTAGACTTCCATTTGATTCTTGCACGTTGGCAGGTGCATGCAATGAATATCTGACTGATCAATATTCAAGATAACATTTGAAGTCCCCGAACTATATTAGCATACCGATACAAGCTATGTGAATAATTTGTGTTTTCCAGTCACACCTCCAGTCACTGTGACAGTAATGATTTACCCTAATTATTCAGTATTCGGTGTGTTCATGTAGCAGGACGGTGAATCTGTCCAGAATCATCTATTTAATGTAGATGTACTGCCCAAAGTTGCGTACAGTTTCATACATATGTTTTTTGTTGTTTTTATTTCAGTATAAAATAGCTGAAAAGAAAAGGGGGATGCAAAATTGCAAATTGTCAATTAGCACTTTCTGTTTTAGCCCCTCTGGAGTTAATTTTGTTCAATGAGTTGCAATGCTGGTAATTGTTTTCTCATGTGAACCACATGGAGACTTGAAAGAGCTGTGCTTCGACATGTTGTGTCAAATAGTTGGTGCTTACTCATATATCATGCAAAATATTACTGGTGTAAAGAGAAAATATACCTGTACGGTGGTATTCTTAGGTCTGTGCAGTAGCGCCGTGTCTTCCTCCCTCACAGTGCAAAGGTTCCTGGGTCATATCCAACAAAGGTCCTTTCTGTGCCAGCTTTGCATGTTCTTCCTGTGGCAGCGTGGGTTTCCTGGGACTTTTTTTTCCACCTACAGTCAAAAAACATAGAGTGGTTTGACCAGACATGTAATTGAATGGTTGCTTGTCTCTACATGTGGCCCTGTGATTGACTAGCGACCTGTCCAAGTGACTCTTGCCCAATGACAGCTTAGATAGGCTCCTGTGACCCTGACGACAGTATACATAATGAGTCCATTATCATTGGTTGCAATCATGTTGGGTATCTGATATTTCAGTTTTGGCAATGCCATTTTCTATTGCTGAGTGATATACAAAATAGCTGCTTGCCTTTAGGGCTGGCTGGCCTAACAAGGGCCAGACAAGAACAGAGAATATGCTCAATGGCACAGTGACCTGGAGAGTTTTAAGTTTTCTGACCATGAGCATGACCTGAACGTGAAAAAAACGTGTTCAAAATGTGTTGGACCCGAGGCAGTGGGGACAGTTAGGGCATGATAGTTAGCATATAGGAGGTCTTTGTTTTGGACATTTTTTGTGCTTTAGTATTTGCAAAGTTCATGTTTCTTGTTTTGTTCAATAAACATTTGAAACCAACTTGCATGGAATATACTCATTTTGAGATTCCATGCCTACTCAAATCTTTGTACAATCTGAAATATTGTGAAGGGATTGAGCAAAGATACAGTAACTGCACTGGGATGTTTGTAATATTGACTACATTGCAAACGTCAGAACAAACCAAAGGATCCTCTGACTGGAAATGCAACGTCTTTACTGTATTGGGCATGGAGTCTTAGCTAATTTAATACAGACTTAGGACTGCTTAAAATGCTTCCCCATTTTTTTTTGATTATCTGTTAAAAAAAATCTGAGCAAGAAATCCATCCATCATCGGCCGCTTATCCTGCATTCAGGAGCCTATCCCACTTGTCATCGGGCAAGAGGCAGGGTACACCCTGGACTGGTCACAAGTCAATCGCAGGGCCACATACGTAGACAGACAACAATTCACTCACTCGTCGCATTTTTTGCCACTTAACCTGCTGCATGTGTTTGGACTGTGGGAGGAAACCGAAAAACCCGAAGGAAACACACGCAGACACAGGGAGAACATGCAAACGCCCCATCGAAAGGTCCCCTGTTCGGAATCGAACCAGCATTCCTTCATGCTGTGAGACCAAAGGGCTAACCACTGCGCTGCCGTTAACAAGGTATATTTGATGGAAATAATTTTTAAAAAACTCAAAATGTAGAGAATGAAGGAAATTACAATGTCACTTATCTAATTAAATAGACCCTGGGCACAATAACCTTTGAGCTTCTTTCTTTTTTGTTTTACACTTGGTTCAAAACCTCTTCTTATATAAATGCGCTTCAATGGCCAGGAATGTATCAGTCCATTACATTGTCTGATTAGCTTTTCCCTTCACTTCAGGGCACCATCATCACTTTATGCCCACCCATATCTCCTCTGTTCCCAAATCTGACTTTTTATGATAAGGTTGTAATTTGTACCCTGCCATGGGTGTGATAGTCACTTTAAAAGCATACTGCTATGAGCACAAAGTGATGATGCTATGAAGGACTGCCTGACATAGCCAGGTTTCGTGAATTGGTGTGCTGATGTCAAACTGTCTGATAACTTGAACTGATGAAATACTCACTGCCAGCGATGGGTGGATATTACTTGAAAAGAAAGCATCAATTAATGACCTGAACCCAGCCCAATCGAAAAACTACAACTCAGCGCATTACATTGCTCAGGACTAAGCAATGTAATTCAATGAGGTCTCCAGAACTGCGCCTGTGTGTGTGTGCATGTGTGTGTGTGTCGCAAAGAAAGTACAGGTGCACAGTAGATACAGTAAAGCTAGTGTACACAACACGCTACAATAACTTGTGTGATAGGTTACCATACTAAACATAGAAAAATAATCATTTTGTAGCTTTTTTCAGTATTCCCAGAATTTTACCTGAATATGAAAACAAAAGTTAAAGCAGGATCCTGGAGTAAGCATAAAAAACAACAAAATGTCAGAGAGGAATCCAAGATAAAAACAAACAGCAACAAAGAAAGAAACACCCCTGCCCATGTGGTAAGAACTTTTTAGAAGTATCTTGAAAAAAGGTGACCGCTCTGAAAAATTCTTGGTGACAGTTATTCATTCATTCGTTCATTATCTACTGCTCATCCTGTGCTTAGTGCTGCGGGAATGCTGGAACCCATCCCAGTTGTCATTGGGGGAGAGACAGCGCACACCCTGGACCAGCCGATTTGAGGGGCAAACAAGCAGTCATCCTCCCATTCACAATTATCTCCTATTCACCTTCTGCGTGTTTTTGGAATGTGGGAAAAAAATGAAGAACCTGGAGGAAGGCCACGCATACATGCGGAGAGCACACAGAATGATTAACCAGGGTTCTTCGTGCTGTGAGGCAGAAGCGTGCCACCTGTGAATAATTATTCATAAAACATACATATACAATAAGGCCTCAAGTACAGGCCAGTGTCAACCAGAGCCAGACTTGGAGGGGCACAGGTTAGTATCGCCCTGAGCCGGTCCCAAGCCCGTATAAATGCAGTGTTGCATCAGTAAGAGCATCTGGTGTAAATCTTGTGCAAAAACCAAATATGCAAATCGAACCGAAGAATCTCATACCGGATTGGTCGAGGCCAAGATTAAAAACGACCGCCATTGATGCCAATTACCTAACAGGGTAACAGTGGAAATTGGGCTACTGTGGGTCCAAGAAGGAGAGGAGGAAGGTGTGTTTTGAAGCAGAGAGAGAAGAGGAAGGGCAAGAAACTGGGACTGAGTGAAAGGACTTTGAATATTGTGACAATGACAGGGAAAGGTAGAGAGTTGGTTGACATGATGCAGAGAAGGAAGGTGGATATACTGCATGCTTCTTAAGAAGTATATCAAGTCAGTCAAGTGAAGTCAAGCAACAGGAAGTAAGACCACAGTTCGCAGGATATCAGCATCCCTGACGTTGAGGCAGGTCCGAGCTCCGAGGCAAGGAGAGAGGCCAGCCAGCCGAAGAGGGAGAGGATTAGTGCTCAGAAACCCAGAGTTAGGTGGCCAGGTGCAGCAGAAAGTAGGAATTGGGAAGATGTTAATAGTGATTTGGTTAGGACATTAGAAAGGCTTAAAGGGACCGCTGAGAGAAAATTGGAGAAGATAGGAGACGTCATTTATGAGTATGGTAGAGAAAGGTTTGGTGTTGCTGAGGAAAGGAAGAAGCCACAGGGTGGAGTAGTTAGATCAAGGCGTCAACAAGAAATCGATAGATCGATAGAAGAGAGAAGACAGCTTAAGAGGCAATGGAGGAAACAGACAGAGGTTGAGAATGTTCGAATTGGTTGTCTGCAAGCAGATTTGATGGGGCAATTGGTGTGCTACCAATTGCCCCATCAAATCTGCGTAGAGCATAGAATGTTAGGAAAAATAAGACAAGGAAAGAGCGAGCTCAAGCAGCCTTTTTTGGGGACCCATTTAGATTTGTTAAGTTGCTGCTTAGTAAGGAGAAGAATGGTACTCTTAAGGTAGAGAAGAAGAAGCTTGAGGAGCATTTGCAGGGGGTGCAGAAAGATAGGGAAAGATATAGTAAGATGGCACTTCCTTCTGATATTCTACCTATTGGGGAGATAGATAGTTTGTGTGATGATAATCCACCAAGGTGGAAGAAGGCTCAGGAAGTAGTGAAGCGGGCAAGGGCCTCTTCAGCCCCGGGTCCTAACAGGGTTCCCTACCGGCTTTATAAGAGTGCACCAGATGTGTTGAGGTTTCTGTGGAAATTGATGAAGGTAGTTTGGAAGAAGCAGGTTATTCCCAAGGCCTGGTGCAGAGCAGGGGGAATCTTCATTCCAAAGGAGAGGGATTCAGTAGAGATAGGTCAGTTTAGACCAATTAGCTTGTTCAATGTTGAAGGGAAGATTTTCTTTAGTGTGGTACACTAAAGAAAATCAGAGGCTGTCAGAGGCTGTCTAGTTACTTAGGAAAGAATAGACTAATTGATACTTTGGTGCAAAAGGCTGGAATTCCCAGCTTCTCCAGGTGCTTAGAGCACACCAATATGATTTGGCACCAAATCCAGTCAGCTAGGCATGAGAAGAGGGATTTGCATGTAATGTTTCTAGATCTGGCTAATGCTTTCGGGTCGGTGCCACATAGGCTGTTATGGGAGGCTTTTGATTTTTTTAGAGTGCCAGGCAGTATGAGGAGTTTAGTGAAAGTATATTTTGTGGATATACAGCTTTGCTTTACTACAGTATCGTATACTACAGCATAGCAGCAGCTGGAGATGGGCATTATGGCGGCGTGCAGAATATCTCCACTAGCTTTTATTATGGCAATGGAGGTGATTATTAGCGCTTCGAAATGAGTGGTAGGTGGAGAAAGGCTTCAGGGAAGGCTGCGTCTCCCTCCAATTAGGGCTTACATGGATGACATGATGACAGTGACATCAACTATACCATGTACTAGCAGGTTGTTGGAGAAGTTAGATAGTAATCTGCAGCGGGCTCGACTGAAGGTTAAGCCAAGTAAGTCTAGGAGTATTTCCATTGTCAAAGGGAAGGTAGTAAATAAGAAGGTTTTGATAAATGGTGAGGTGGTGCCTAGAGTGCTAGAGAAACCGATGAAGAGTTTGGGTGAATCGTTTGATGCAAGACTTAGTGATAAGGGACAATTTGAGCAGTTGAGGCAGGAAATGAATCACAGCATCTTAAGTATAGATCAGTCAGGGCTCCCAGGGAAGCTGAAGTTGTGATGCTTGCAGTTTGGGCTGCTGCCTCGGTTGATGTGGCCTTTAACAGTGTATGAGGTTCCCTTGTCAAAGGTAGAGAAGCTATAAAGAACGTTAAATTCAGTAATTAGGAAATTGCTCGGAGTCCCACGCTGCCTAGGCAGAGCAGCCTTGTATGGGAAAGGCATATTGGAGTTGTCAGTTTCTAGTCTGTCAGAAGAGTACAAGTGTGCTAAGGTTAGATTGTAAATGACACTCACTCAGTCAAAGGACTCAGTGGTTAGGAGTGTGGCACCCATGGTTGGGACAGGAAGGAAGTGGAACCCAAAGGAGGCAGTGCAGCAAGCACAGTCAGCCCTTAGTCATAGGGATATTATAGGTCGGGTGCAGCATGGGCGTGGAGGCTTAGGGCTGTGCGTAGGAAAACCGGTGTCGAGCAAGGCATCAGTTGTAGAAAAGAGGAAAGTGGTCCAGGTGGAAAGGTAGTAAGGCTCGAAGCCTAGGAGCAGGTTTTAAGTTGTACTATCATGGAGTTCCATAGAGTTTCCAACATAGGGTGACTTATAAGAACGGAATTAGAAGCACTCAGGTGGACTATATCTTGTATAGACGGGGTTATCTGAAAGAGATCAGTGACTGCAAAGTAGTGGTAGGTGAGATAGTAGCCAGACAGCATAGGATGGTGGTTTGTAGGACGACTCTGGTGACAAGGAAGATCAAGAGAACAAAGACAGAGTTTAGGACAAAGTGGTGGAAGCTGAAAAGGGAGGGGTGTTGTATGGTTGTCAGGGAGTAGTTGAGTTGAGAAAGGCTCGGGTGGTTTGGGACAGCTTCCAGATGACTGGACAGCAACAGCTAATATGATCAGGGAGACAGGTAGGAGAGTACGTGGTGTGTCGTCTTGAAGGAAAGTAGATAAGGAGACTTGGTGGTGGAATGAGGAAGTGCAGCAGTATATAAAGAGAAAGTGGTTAGAAGAAGACACTGAAGGAACTGAAGAGAATAGACAGGAGTAAAGGGAGATACAGCCCAAGGTAAAGATAGAAGTAGCACAGGGAAAACAAAGGGCTTACAATGACTTCAATGCTCGGTTGGACAGTAAGGAGGGAGGGAATGATTTATATAGGTTGGCAAAACAGAGAGCTGCAGATGGAAGGAAGGTACAGCAGGTCCAGGTGATTTTGAATAGAGAGGGAAATGTATTGACAGATGGTAGAAGAGTGATGGGAAGATGGAAAGAGTACTTTAAAGAGCTGATGAATGAGGAAAATGAAAAAGAGGGAGGGGTAGAAGAACTGACTATTGTAGACCACAAAGTAGCAGAGATTAGTAAAAGTGAAGAGAGGAAGGCACTGAAGAGGATGAAGAGTAAAAAGACAGTTGGCTCCGATGATATACTTGTGGGGGTATGGAAGTGTCTAGGTGTCATCGGTAGAGTTTCTGGCTAAATTTTTCAACAAGATGTTAGAGAGTGAGAAGATGCTCGAGGAATGCAGAAGAAGTGTGATGGTGCTCATCTTTAAGAATAAGGGGGATGTGCAGAATTGCGGTAACTATAGAGGGATAAAGTTGATGAACCATACAATGAATTTATGGGAAAGAGTAGTGGAAACTAGACTGAGAGCAGAAGTCAGCATTTGTGAGCAGCAGAATGGCTTCATGCCTCGAAAGAGTACTACAGATGCATTATTTGCTTTGAGAATGCTAATAGAGAAGTACAGAGAAGGTCAGAGGGAGCTGCATTGAGCTTTTGCAGACCTACAAAAGCATAGCTAGCTGTGAGACAGCAGTCAGCTGTGCTGTAGGTGTAATGGAGAAGTTCAAGGTGGAGGTGGGACTTCATTAGGGATCAGCTCTGAGCCCCTTTTTGTTTGCACTGGTGATGGACAGACTGACAGAGGAGGTCTGAATCTCCATAGACCATGATGTTTGCAGATGACATTGCGATCTGTAGTGAGAGCCGGGAACAGGTTGAGGAAAATCTAGAGAGGTGGAGGTATGCTCTGGAAAGGAGAGGAATGAAGGTTAGTCCCAGCAAGACAGAATATATGTGTGTGAATGACAGGAGCCCGGGTGGGACAGTAAGGATACAGGGAGTGGAGATTAGGAAGTTGGAGGATTTCAAGTACTTTGGGTCAACAGTCCAGAGCAATGGAGTGCGTGGAAAAGAGGTACAGAAACAGGTTCACACAGGTTGGAATGGATGGAGAAAAGTGTCAGGGGTACTATGTGATAGCAGAATATCAGCCAGATTGAAAAGGAGTGGTGTACAAGACAATGGTGAAACCGGCGATGTTGTATGGTCTAGAAACAGAGGCAATGACGAAAAGACAGAAGGCAGAGCTGGAGGTTGTAGAGATGAAGATGTTGAGGTTCTCTTTGGGAGTGACGAGGATGGATAGGATCAGGAATGACTGCATCAGAGGGACAGCACATGTTAGCTATTTTGGAGAGAAGGTCAGAGAAGCCAGACTGAGACAATTTGTTCATGTACAGAGAAGGGATAGTGAATATATTGGTAGTCGGATGCTGAGGTTGGAGCTGCCAGACAGGAGGTCTAGAGGATCAAAAAGAAGATGTATGGACGTAGGGAGAGAGGATATGAAGTCAGTTGTGAGAGAGACCAATGGCCAATTCAATGTTTTTTTCTGCTTTCCATCCTTCTTACCTTTGCTAATCACAACTTCATGTGTTATACAGTACAAAATAGCCCATATTGAAAATAGGTAACACATGGACATATTACTGTATTTATCTTAGATGTCAACTAATTTCCATTCCATATCGTGGAAAATATACAAATCAATTTATATTCATGAAACTGCATTTTGCATAATTGTCTGTATTTTTACTTAACTAGAGGTTACAATGAAGAGTAGGGAAACCCATTGCTGCTTGGTGATTTTATTCTGAAGACTTACTGAAATGGTATACAATTGTCTCATTGTATTGTCATTATGTCTGTCTTAACAGTTAGTTTTTGAAAAACACCTGTTGGGTTTTAAAATTAGACTGGGGCTAAATATCTAAAGATTACAATGTGGCTTGTCGACTAGGAAATATGACGACGGAGTTGTGGCGGGGTTCAAACGTCAATGAGTCGACACACCAACATAATAATTTATCTCTCCCGAACATTCGGGAACGTCAGTATATGTACCCTTCACAACTACGCCCCCCAGCCGTCAGTCACTGGGTGAGAGGCCACACCCTTTAGTGTCCGCCATAACAATATAAATATAATTTGGATTGGACTATTTGGCAAACTTAAAGTCTCTATTGTCATATGCCTTCTTTGATGCTTTACCACAATGATCATAGAAGTGAGCAAAAAAACGGTTAAGAAGATTCCTGGAATTTATAAAATGAAGAAGTTTTGCCACAATTACCAAACATGAATAAATTAATAAAATGAAATTTCACAAGCAAGCTGCCAATTTTTTGTACATGATTGTAAATGCTTGTCCAAATATGCAACAGAAAATATTTTCCTTGTTTGCTTCTTTGGACCTTCCTCTTGTATTTACAAGATTCAACATAAAATACAGTAGGTACATACACACATCCAGACACATTATTTTAACATCAAATTAACACGAGAGTTACTGTTGTTCTAGATTGTAGGTGGAGTTTGCTGAAGTTGAAAAACATGTAAATGCAAGAGACCAACAGTGCTTTTATTGCTGATTGTGATAACAAGTGAGTTTCTGTTTTTAGGAGGGGGGGGGCTAATCATTGGATTAGATAGTTTGTTTGCCCCATACACAGCAAACAAATTGTGAAAAAGAAATTAGGAACTAAACTACTGGAACATTTATGTTTGTGTGCTTATATTATTATTATTATTATTATTATTATTATTATTATTATTATCAACATATTCTCACAAAGAAAACAGCTGCACTAAATTCTGCCCTTACATCAAAATGTACCATAGTGGCCACGCAAATGCGTCTACAAATGACACATTGAAACAAGGTTACTATTTGATCACATATCACCTAGAATCACTGACATATTTCACAAAAAACTCTCTAAGTTTTCTACCCCATCTTGGCGATCATGATTTAAATCAGTATTAGTTCCATTAAACAAGTCTTCAAATTGTCTGCTTGAAAAGCAGGTTAGCCGTTCATCTCAGGTCAGCCTCCAGCACTGTTTGGGTTTGAGTCAGTTGTGAGGTAACATTCGCACATTCGTCACATTCTAACTACAGTGACAAAAAAAAAAAAAAAACATAAAAAAACATGAATTCTTATAAGTAAAGATACACGTATGTCACATGGTAAAGCATTTATAAGCTAGTTGAAAAAAATATGACTGAGATATATATTTTTACAGGGAAGCGATGAATAACCGTAAGTGCGGCTCCAATAAACCTGGTTAGATTTACTTATCCACAAACATGGCTTCCCACGGCGTGTACAAATTTTGTTGGAGGTAACTTTACGGATTATCCTACATCAAGAACCCCCGCAAGTTTTGGACGACAGAAAATCACCGGTCTACAGTTATTACCACCTCGTTTCTCCAACACATGTGTGTCTGCGTATAATTCGGAGATGTATCGTCGCGGGGTGGCAAAGAAAGACCAAAACAAGCCAGTGAAGAAGGATGTGAGTGACAGTGAAAAATACGCCGACCTCTTGGTGTTCGGCTATGCCTGTAAACTGTTCCGAGACGACGAAAGGGCTCTTTACCACGAACATGGAAAGCATCTTATCCCATGGATGGGGGACAAGCGCATCATGATTGATAGGTCGGTTGAACACTTTGACTGAAACATTATGCTAACCATCTGTGCTATCCGTTAGCCTCTCTCAAATTTCAAGGGGACCACTTGGAGTTTGTCTTGCAGAAGCTTGGGAATACCTGCAACTGACGACCAATGTTTCATTTTGTGTCTGCTAACTAGCCTTTGGCCGTTTGCTCTGTGATGATTGTATCTGTTTCCAGAATAACATGTTAAGATGAAAAGCCAGTCTCTGGAAGGCTAAAAATAGTGGGTCTCATTCCATTAATAGTTATGCCAACGTATCTTGTATAGCGGTCAGGAATGATGCGGCTTATCATAACAGGCGGATATAATGTCAAGTGCTGTGGACAAGACTGTTGGATGCCTCATTTTCAAGCAGTATTGTCTCCTAACAGAGATTCTACATATTGTAACATCAACAACGATAAAGCCCAATTCAATATTTCCTGAAAAGAATATTAAAAGTTTAAATACAATGGTTTTCATGCACGGTGCATATCAGTTTGCAATAGTTCGTGGTAAATCCTGGTTCTAGATGGTTTTCACACAATCTTAGATACTCCTTTTAGCTTTGAGGTGGGCTTTTCATCTTGGCTTGTTGGAAGAAATTTCTTCAGGAAACTGTGAAGTTACACAAGGCACATTTTCTATTAATTATTATTTCTTTTTTTTTCTCCAATTTTTTTCAATGCAGATATATCACTTACCTGTGACACAGAAGATCTTTTATGATGTTTGTCCTCCGCAAATTCGGTTTTTCAAAGTACCTATGTCGTCACTGAGTAACTGTCCAATCGACAAGGCCAGAGCAAATTCTAAGCAACACCGAAGTTGTTGCAGCCAAGGTGATTTACAATGTCAAAGAGAAACTGTGAGGTTGGACTGATCGACAAAAGGTTCAAATTTTAATTGCCGGGTGAATTCAAGAGTGGGCAATTCTCAATGGTCATACACTTCGCGCAAAGTAAAGTAATACACATTTACTTGTAAATCACCTTGATCTGCAGTGGCCTGAGATGTGTTTCATTTGTACAACATTTGTATGTGTCTTTATCACATAACCCAGCTTTTTCCTCAGCAAGGTAGGCTAAGGGGTCCTGCCAGACCCTGAATGCCAACCGCGGCACCCCATTTCTTTGCCTTCATGAAGAATCTACAACTGAGAGGTGGCGTAGAGGGACGAACCCAGGAAAATGTCGTCCATTTGGGTTCTTACGGATAGGTATTTATGTACTCGGGTTTGTGTGAATGTAACTTTCTTTGCAGATGTAGAAGTAATGATGAGTGTTACAGGGGGGGAATTGAACCCTGCAAGGTAAGGGGAGTTGCTTTAATTGTTTTTCTTTTCATATCAGGCTGCTGGCTATTAGAACTTGTATAGGAGGGAAATAGCAGCAGACATCTTGTTAGGTATATTAAAAGCACTATTCATGATTAAGTACAAGGTTTCAATTAAGCCATTATTAGGTTAGCAGTAGTTTTGAGGAAATGACACAATGTAGTATTTTAGAAGTATGCTCCCTTTTGCCATTTCTTGTCACAGAGGTTTAGATTGTTGTTACAGTAAGTTTGGGGTTTAATGCCCCCCTCCCCTGGTAAGTAGGTCCTTAGTATGTGTAAATGGGTTTTTAGACTTCGTTCTCTCTAATCCTTTTTATCATTCAACAGATATGATGGGCGTGGTCATTTACATGACCTTTCAGAGTATGACAGCGGATCATGGAACACATCGTATCAGTTATCAGAAGAAGAGGCCAGAATTGAGGCCCTATGCGATGAAGAGAGATACTTGGCCCTGCACACAGACCTGCTAGAAGAAGAAGCCAGACAAGGTGTGCTTTGACTCTCTGCAAACACAACAGCATTTACCCCAACAGTAAAAAAGCTGTCTGCCATGGTCCAACACAGCGTCATTTCAATGTTTAAGTTTCGTGATGCATGCTGTTTATTTCTGAAGGTAGTTTTCATGTCTCTTAGCAGTGGAAGCCACTTTTCCCCAGTCTATTCAATGCAGGAACGATCCATCACTTTAGCTTTTTGTGGTTCCGCTTAAAACACAGATATGACTACATTTGGGACAAAGTTAAGTCGCTTGCTGAGATAGCATGAATTAGCATTTGGGTAAAATGGAGAGCAAAGATAGTGAACCAGTAAAATTTATTTGATTTCTTGATTTATTTGACCTTTTATTTTATTTGACCTATTCAGTCCCATGAAACATACCAAAATGAGAAAAGAGGCACATTATCCTTAGGAACCCTGTGTCATCCTCCATAAGTAATTTAACCCTCAGATGATTTCACATTAATTCCCCGAACAGATGTTATCTAGTAATAATTTGTTCATTGAATATTGACTGTAAATGGAAATCTTTTTAGTCAGTCAGTTTTTCAGGTTAGCATAACAAAGCCTTTTAAATAGTTGACTACAATATCAATTAACTGTTGTCTATTCAGTATTGTGTTTTTATTAGTTAAAGGTCTTCTATATAAAGTCGCTTTTTATATTTCTTGAAAACATAAACCGGAAGTAATAAATGACGAAAGCATGGGAACCCCTGTTTGCTGATCTGATGGGTTTTGCTTGACTCCTCTCTAAAGGAAGCTTCATTTGCACAATTTATTTAATAACCTGGTATTTCATGATAGGTTATGATATGAGCACAAAGACTTACACAGAGCTCCTGGCTTTTTTCTCTTTTTTGGGGGATCTATCAACAAGTTAAGTGGCTTAACCCTTGGCGTAAACCAATATAGAAGGCTGCATTGCTCTCCCACTGTGAGATAGTTCCAAGGGCAAATGGTAAAAACTCAAGAAAGTGTTTTTAAGTCTAGTAATTTGCCAGAGTGTTCAGACACTTCCCAGAAGTGGCTCTCTACTCTCCCCTACTATAAATTCTTGCTTGGTCTATTTTTAATGGAAGGAGCATCAAGCTGTGCAAAGCAGATCAAGTTGGGTAGGAAGTCAGACACAGAGCTGGATAGAGCCGTCAGTTTAATAGGTAAAATATCTTTGGGGTGATATGTATGTATGTATGTATGTATGTATGTATGTATGTATGTATGTATGTATGTATGTATGTATGTATGTATGTATGTATGTATGTATGTATGTATTTATATGTGTGTGTGTGTGTGTGTGTGTGTGTGTGTGTGTATATATATATATATATATATGTGCGTGTGTGTGTGTATACGTGTGTATGTGTATATATATATATATTTGCGTGTATATATGTGTGTGTGTGTGTGTGTGTGTGTGTATGTATGTATATATATATATATATATATATATATATATATATATATATATATATTCCCCAGCTCTGCAGAATGCACAAAAGTGCTCCCTCCATATGAAATCAAGATGTTGTGAAAATGGCCCTTCATCAAAGTTACAAGTTCACCCATACCATCTTTTGAGAAGACTTCCTTGCCTCTTGATCCTCCATACCAACAAGCTGTGATTCAAAATTGTTAGACCTAATCAATGCTTTGGACAGATTTCCTCTAGCAAAACAACTCTTCATTTTAGAGTGGCGATTTTCCATATCACTTCCTCCATGTTTCTCGTTCGCTGTCCACGTCGGCATGGACATCTTTCAGTAGAACTATGGTGTCAGCGAGTGGTGCCCCTTCCAGGAGATTATCTGTGAGTCTAAGCATGTAGGATTTCTATTGAGATACTGTTTGGGACGTTGATGCAAACATCTGTCAGACTTCTATCTTCCCTGTTTCGTCACAAGAGTGCTGACACTCTCATTCAGTGGAGACATGTGAGTATAACCTCACCTGCCTGAAAGCTTTCACCCTGGGCAACTCCAAAAGCCCTTCCTGGATCTTGGTGTCAGAACAAATGGTATTTATGGAGGCATGGCCAATTATTTCTAGGTGTTATAGCTCTATCTTTCTAACCAGCTCTGGCTACTGTCCTACCACAGAGGCTGCATTCCATGTCCCACAAACCAATTTGCCATGACAGTGTCTAGCAGACTTAAGTCTCCACCTCCGTGTGTCACTTTAAATTCATAGCATGCAGTCTATATATGCCTCCCTGTATGCATTCAGCCCATAGAGCAGTGGCTCAACATTTCTCCTGTTGGTGCCCCAGTCTTCCTAATCCAGGTGAGGTGCCTTGCTGGCTTGTGGGACCATTCATTAGCATACTTTTTGAAATTTTCTTGGTCCAATCTGTCACCTAAAACCACTTTGTCTTTGGGGCAAACATCCACTGACAGCAAGTCAACACACGCATCCCTCCATGGCTGTAACACAATGATTCAAGCACCATACTAAATATGGATGTTTAATTAACAAACATAAAAACCAACATCAGAACTCTTCACTCTAAACAAAAAAGAAGACAATGTTACATGTATACACATATAGTCCAAATGTATATAAATACAGGAAATTGATGAATTGATGGGGTATCATGATGCAACAAACAGTAAAAGCCTGAATGTTGGTTATGACTATTTATATCCCATAAATATGTATGTAGATACCATTAAACATCCAGCGACTCAGCAGTATCTCATTGCTATTTGATACAAGAGCAGATCTTGATGCATTTACTAAAGGAACAAAACAGGGGATTAGAGAACAGTTAATATCTTTGATATCTCATTATGAATGGGATGTATGGGATACATTAAGAGTACTGAAGTTTTGGTAATGCAATGTCGACATAGTTTTGAATATGATAGGTGGGTATTTTTTGGATGAATTACCACATTTTTATTTAACCGGGAATATAATATATGGATTGCATAAATATATGTATATGTGTAATGTTCGGGTTTACAGCGTGGTGATGTTTTACCCCACCTCCTGAAACCAATAAAAAGTTGAGGCTACCTTCAAGTTTTCAAGAAATGTCCTTAAATCAAGATAAGATAAGATAACATAAGATATTTCCTGAAAGTTTCTGAAAAGTACTGGAGTTTTGGGAAAGTTATTTGGAATTATTTGAATGGATCATTGGCACAGTCAGGCCCTTTACACAATGTCTTGTCTAAAAAGAGAAATAAAGGACTCCTTATCATTTTGGACAGATAATTTTGATTTTTGACATATGTCTAATACAGATGTATACCGAAGCAGTCACTGAATCGACAAAATTGGGTTCTGGATATCTTGGTATTCATTCTAATCAATATTGAGAAGCCGTATTCTGGTTGGACAAAGGATTTGCAAAGTCAAATTCAAATACACACAACTTTCATAAAGGGTAGAGAGCACATAAGCAACCCCCGTGATCAAAATGCAAAAACGATACTTAATTTATGCCAAAAATAAGCATGTGTGACATGAAAAATAATCAATGTACATTTTTTCCTGAGGAGCTGAGTTCTGAGTTTTTTCACTTGCACCAAGCTATCAAGCTACATTTATTAATGTGCCATCCTGACTTCTTTAGTCTATATTGCACTTTTAGAGAACAGTAAATTAACAGAACTGCTCCAGGGTTGAATTACTGCTGTAGCCTTAGTACTATGCCCCATTACCAACCTTTATAGGCATAGATAGGCTGTTGACAAGCCTATTTTGACAATTTTGCTCAGTTTTCAGTTGTTTTAACAGACCTTCTGTCTCCATTTTCACATTTAACAGTTGTCAATAGAATTCACGTGTAGCACGTGTTGCCTAAAACCATCCATTAAGCAAAGGTGAAGTTAATTATTTTAACAGGGGTTTGCGCAGTT